>APFE031254141.1:1141-51628 GCA_000404065.3 Pinus taeda | reverse complement strand
AGGAGGTTTTATCATTTGAATCATCCAAGAATTGTTCATTTGTGTAATGTAAAGGAGGTTGCCCCCTCGAAGAGGCTGAATTCTAAGGCATTCAACTATCTTTTCTATCTTTTTTTGAGATGGTTTCATAATTACAACAATATATGGCTGAAGTAATAAGAGAAAATAATGCTCCCTCAGAACACATGTCATCTCCAAGATGTAGAATACTAATTGTTGGGCTTAAATGCATGCTTCCTCTACAAATAATGTTTCCTTTGACAAATAGAAGCACCATATGGACTGAGACTCCACATGACCATGACACAAGTGACATATATAATGATAAATACATGGTTTTAGCAGTGAGATAAGACCTCATACATGATTATTACATGACCATATGATGACCTCATGACTCATGACTATAACAATCAAATGATAGTACAATACAAGTACATGGCTCCATGAGCATATTACATGAATACATCAATGAAATACATAACTGCTATGATCATCTCCTATGGACCAATGACTCAAAAATATAATATAACATGAATGATATATCATCGTTAGCCCATACATGTGGCTGCAATATGACTCCATAATACTTCTCCATAACAAGCCTATCACCATGATGACTCATCATATTATTGACTAGACTCTCAACCAATACATAATGATGAAACAATAGTAGTACATGACTATAATAATCATCACATGATAGCATACATATGGTTGGTTCATGTCACATGTCATCACAATACATCCTGAAATGATGATCATAATCTATGGATGGATGGACATCTTTTCAACCAGTTATTAGTGGAAACCAAAAGCATATACATAGCTGGAAAATGCGCTCATTTTTATTCATGAATAACACCCAAATCTGCTACAAATAAATGAGTGAAAATAATGAAGAAAATGTTGAATAACACATGTAAATCCATACCATGCATAGCTCCTCCCAAGCTCAATATAGCTCCAATAAGACAGGTTGATCATGTGGGCGTGAATGTCCATGAGGCTCAAAAGAACTCATCATATGCTGCTACAAACTCCATCATACGCTCTCCCTAAGGTTGTGCACCTCTCATAATTTGCAGTCCTCTATAAGTATGCAAGAAATAATCATGGAATGCAGGAGGGAATGCTCTTCACTAGTTGAAGAGAATTTGCTCCTTTCTCCACACAGTTTTGGGTTTCTTTTTGTCCTCCTTCAAGTGCTTCCTTTCTTACTTCACTGGTTTTGAGCTAGTCCTTGTTTGTTTTTGTTGCTTTTGATGGTTTTGTCTTGAATAACAGGGCATCAAACAATATCTCACCATATGTCCAAATCTATGGCATATATAACACTCCACATGGGCCAAGAGGATAAAATATTCTTACGCCAAATATAAACTGTGCATGAAATGTGACTCTTCTCCAATGGTTACACCTACAATCATTTACTTATGGCCAAAAAGGTGACGAGAATGACAATAACCATAAAAATAATAGTCATACATGTTAGCCATTCTCCTTGGTTGTTGATATTATTGGAATCTCTGTTGATGTGGACTATAAGTTCTGTTGCAACAATTTTCTTCAATATGCCCAAACTTGTGACAACTGTAACATTGTATCTCATGCATCAAAAGAATAAAAGGACTTTCCTTCCTTTGAAATCTAAAGGAGCTGCCACAGTCATATTTAGGAGAAAAAGGTCTTCTGAATGTAGGAGCTCCTTGATATTTTCTCCTTTGTTGTTGGTTTTGCTACTGATCCTTTTATTTGTTATTCAGCTACTGGATCTACTTCTTGTTTCCTTGGATCTCACTTTTGTTTCTAGAATTTTTTGTTATCGGTTTCTTGAGTTCTTCTTTGGTGTTTTGACCTACATGCAAACTAGATTCACCCTTTTGAAATCCAAGACCAGATTTATCCAATGATGATCTTAGGATCTCAAGAAAATTATCCAATGTTATGGTACTCTTCTCCATCTTCCGTTTCTTTCTCAAGGAAAACACTTCAGCTTCTAATTTCTCAACCTTTCTACCTTCACTTTATATTGTTTCCTCATACATTCCTCGATCTTATTCAGCCAACTTAATATTTAAGCTAACAACATCTTCCTTCAGCTTGGCCTCTTTATCATCACATATCTACAAAAAAAAATATTGATCCTTGCATGCATCTATTAGTCTTGAAATCTCAACTCTAAGGCATTTAATAACATTCTCATCTCCACTATGCAATTCAGCATGATCAAAATCTGAATCATCAAAATTATAATTCAATATAAAATCATTAACATCTATACCTTTGGATCCAAGATTTCTTTATTTCTTCTCATCATCCGCGGAATCATGTGCACTAGAAGAATAAGACTCTTGTGGTTGAGATTATTGTTTTTGGAGGCTCTTCTTTTTGCTTTTTTTGTTCTTCTTCTTATTTCTAGTCTTCTCATTTTCAATATTGTTGTTGGTACCATCACCAAATATGGATTCTAGCTTGTCTCACATTTCTTTGGCATGTTTCACACCCACTAGTCTCTTCATATCATCATCACGAAGATTCTTGTAGATTATGCACCGTGCTTGTGCATATTTATGCAAAACTTCATCTGCAATTGGATCTTTACCACAACCTTCACATACTAATCTCCAAATGTTAGATCCACAAGATAATAATTGAGATTTTACATTTTTGTTCCATGCCTTGTAGTTTGTAGTAGCGTGGACAACCATTCTGAAAAATAAATAAATTAAAAAATTAAAAATAAATAAATAAATAATAAAATAAAATAAATGAATAAATAATAAAATAATAAACAAAAAAATAATAAAATTAAATAAATGAGTAATAAGTAAATAAATAAAATAAAATAAATTTCCACCAACAAATCCTAGATCTACTCTCCAGCGATCAAGTTCCAACCAATAGCCTCGCTCTGATACCAATTGTTGGAAACCTTTGAGTGCTACTGAGAGGGGGGGGCTCGGTGGGGGTGAATCACTGGTGTGAATTATATATGATTTTTACCAATTATTCCTTCAATTACTGAATCACACATTTATGGGAATCACAAGATATGCACCAACAATACATTGGATTATCCATTCATATAAAACATATAAGAAACTAAAACAAGATAATCATGTGAGCAACAATAATAAAAACATCAAAAGCACATCCACATAAGAGACAATATTTCTGGTGGAAACCCTTCCGGGAGAAAAACCACCCTTGTTGTTGTTGCTTTGCTTTGAATTTCTATTATGTTAAGAAATTGATATTTTAAATAGCTAGCTTCCTCCCATCATCATGGAGACTTGAACTCATATACAAAATGCCAACATTGATCCCCTAGGAGACTCAATACTACTGATCATCTCGGAATACTTTGTTCTCTATAGATCTACGGACGACCATTCATTGAAGGTTGCCATGATCAATGATCCTCGCCCAACTCTAACTGGGGGGGGGGGGCGGGGGGGGCGGGGGTGAATCACTGGTGTGATTTATATATGATTTTTACCAATTATTCCTTCAATTACTGAATCACACATTTATGGGAATCACAAGATATGCACCAACAACACATTGGATTATCCATTCATATAAAACATATAAGAAACTAAAACAAGATAATCATGTGAGCAACAATAATCAAAACATCAAAAGCACATCCACATAAGAGACAATATTTCTGGTGGAAACCCTTCCGGGAGAAAAACCACCCTTGTTCTTGTTGCTTTGCTCTGAATTTCTATTATGTTAAGAAATTGATCTTTTAAATAGCTAGCTTCCTCCCATCATCATGGAGACTTGACCTCATATACAAAATGCCAACATCGATCGGCTAGGAGACTCGATACCACTGATCATCTCGGAATACTTTGTTCTCTATAGATCTACGTACTACCATTCATTAAAGGCTGCCATGATCAACGATCCTTGCCCAACTCTGACTAGACTATCCACCTACCATTAGATGATAAATTGTTCCTTTTTCTGAAGCTTTGCTATCACTGCTCCTCTCTTATGAAGTCATTGCTCCTCTACCACTATGCATACCTCCTTTCCTCTATTTTCAAATTCGATCCAAGACACTATGCTCAACAAGAAATCATCTTTGCATACATGCTCTAAGAAGCAAGATCTCATCATCAAATCAAAATAAAACAAATGCACAAAACATGTTCTCTCTAATAGCAAATTGTGGCCACAATAAATTTAAATACCATATATATCAAACCCTCACATTGGAATGTAATTGTTGCATACTACAATTAGCAACATACAACAATAAGGCTATGCACCAAATGTAATAGCATCTCCTGCAAAAAAAACTGTGAGAGGATCACCAACATATATTCCAACAACACATAAAACTCTCCAACCAATCTCTACTCCAACAACTTCAAATCTGATCTACACTGTAACATGCTCTGCTTTTCTCACTATTCATTCATTAACACTCATAAACTGAAGCATTTAGGCTCTACTCAAGGTTTGAAGCATAATATCTCTATTCAGCCTTCTCTCCACACATACACTCAACATCTAACTCCATTAACAGACACAAATCTCACAAGACCAAGTATATAAAATATATAGGGCGAAATTGAGCTTGGGGCTAGGATCAAAGGTGCACAAATTGGACCAAATCAATCCACTAAGGCCACTACCTTTGCACTAAATACATTCACATCATTGGAGGACCATTTCAAACCATTTCTGAATTTTTCAAACAATTTTAGAAGCCTTTAGGAATATCCTTGCTAATTTCCTTTCGAACAACGCGAGGAATGAGGAGAAAATCTTGTCAAATCCCTCAGTTTCATGCATGAAACTATCTCCATGCGACTGGGAACTATAACCACTCCAATATGATGCTCTTCCAGCAATTGGAACCTTCCAGTCACTCTCACAGACTTGGCTCCATGCAACTATGGTTAAGGATCAGGGAAATAATCAGTGCTTCAACTCAAGAACCTCTGCCACCTATTGGATCACCTTCTCCAACATTTTTACTAGCCTCTAAATCTCTGACTTGGCCTCTAAAACATCTGCAAGTGGATCAAACATGCCTCCCAATTTTCACTGCCAAAATAACCTATAAGGCCAATAAATAATGTTGGCAAGAGTGCCAACAAGTCCACTCTCTAAAAAACATCACAACAAGTTGCAACACCTATGATAGACCTGTAACACCTTTGTAGCACCATCATCAAGCCATCACATCACTACAACAAATCATCATCTTAATCATAGACAAAAGACCTAGTTGACAACTCAACTAGTGTGCCATGAACTGTCCCTATCACATGTAAATTTGTATGATCAACATGTAGCAACATCCTCTACTTGTAGGAGCACCATCCAACTATCTTGCAAAATCAAGAAACCATCATGACATGTCCATCAATGCACATTCCAACTCCTCCAAGACCATCATGTTACAATCAAGATACATCAATGTCATTATCTGATCAACATCAATGCTAACACAAACCAACATGAGTGACATCATATTGTTGACATCAACATCAACACAATCATCCCAATTTAAATTTAACTAGCAACACCATGCCCATGTTAACATCAATGCAAATACTAAAATTCCAACACTTAGTTATGTTACTCCACAAGTTTTTGAAACCTATTTTTTATAAAGGAAACAACATGCCAAGTCATGGCTAATTCAATTAGCTAGTGGGACCAAAAGGAAGGCGGCAGGTTCTATTGAATCATGCTAGTTTGAGGTGAGTTCCATGCATACACAAGTCAATTTAAATGTATTTCCTTTGGGGGTTTAATGGCCTATGATCGACATGGATTGGCTAGCAGTGCATAGGGAAAAGTTGGATTTATATCATAAAAATTTTGAATGAAGAAGTGATGAAGGAGAACAAAGGTTGTTGCAAGGATTTTGAAACATGTATTTGTGAAACAAAATTCAACTCTACAATTGAAGAAATATTGTATAAAGGGGTGTCCCCTCTAATCCATACAAGAAAAAATTTTAATGGAGGATGGTAAGATGAATATTCAATATTACCCCATTTTACAAGAATACGATGATATATGTCCTACATGGAAGCTAGCATTTCCACCCAAGAGGGACATTTATTTTTCTATAGAGATTAGTCTAGGAGCAACTCATTTATCCAGGAAACCCTACATAATGAGCACACCTGAGTTGGTGGAGTTGAAGATACAACTAAGAGAAATGTTGGATAAAGGGTACATTTTTCCTAGTGTGTCACCCTCTGGAAAGGTCAAGCATTGTTTGTGAATAAAAAGGATGGTACCCTTAGGATGTGTATCGATTATAAATAGTTGAATAAAGAAACTATTAAAAACAAGTATCCATTGCCCATAACTGACGATCTATTTGACTAGGTGAGAGTAGCCATAGTGTTTTCAAATATAGATTTGAGGTCTAGATATCATCAAGCCTGAATCAAGGATGATGATATCCATAAGACTTCACCTCAGAACTAGATATGTTTGTAGTGGTATCATTTTGGTTAAAAAATGCACCAGCCACATTTATGTGCCTAATGAATAATTTTCTTAGTAAATACTTGGATAAGTTTGTGCTATTATTTATTGATGATATTTTAGTATATTCAAAGACTAAAGAGCAGCATGAAGAGAACCTCAAGGACATGTTACAAGTGTTACAAGAGCATTAGTTGTACATTAAGTTTAGTAAGTGCAACTTATTCCAATCACAAGTGCATTAATTGGGTCGTGTTATCTCAAAAGGAGTGGCAGTTGATCTTGAAATATGAAGACCATTTTAGAGCAGTCTATTTGTCAAAATGTAACATAAGTAAGATGTTTTATGGGTTTAGTAGGATATTACAAGATATTCATTCAAATATTCTCAAATATTGGGCACCCAATTGCATCATTGCAAAAGAAGGGATAAAAGTTTCATTAGACAACAGTGCCCAATGAGATTTGAACAACTAGTGCACCTTCTCACCATGCCCCTATTCTAAAGATTGCAAACCCGAAAAAATATTTCTCAGTTTGAGCCCCATTGCTTGCAAGAACAGACTTGGTGGAGTTCTCTTGCAAGATGGACATGTGATGGTTTAAGAGTCTAGGAAATTAAATGAGCATGAGAGGAATTATGTGACCCATAATTTAGCGCTTGCAGCCATAGTGCATGCCTTAAATATGTGGAGGCACTAACTCCTCAAGAGGAAATTCATTTTAATAACAAATCACAATGAGATGAAGTATTTATTTGATCAAACTATATTAAAGGTTAGGAAATATTAGCAAGTTTTATTTTGAAATAAAACATGTCAAGGAAAAATAAAATTGGGTGGCCAATGCACTTAGAAGAATCATCCAAGTAATACACATGGTAGCCATGTGAGATATACATCAAGGAAAGAATCAGAGAAGCATTGCAAGAAGATGAGAAATCCTAGTATGTAAGTTCTTTTAGCAAGAACCCAAGGGACCAATGGGAGAAAACTATCGGTTAATTGAAGATAGATTATAGATTCTATAGAGGCATATTGTACATACCAAATGTAGTTGGTTTAAAGAATCTCATAATCAATGAGTTTCATAGAAGACCATATGTAGATCAGTCAAGATATCAAAATATGATAACAACTATCAAAAAATTATATTATTGGCCAAGAATGAAGAAACAAATTATTGAGTATATTGCTAAATGTTTAGAATGCCAACAAGTTAAAGTGGAATGGAAACACCTAACAGGATTGTTGTAGCCAACACCAATTCCAAAATGGAAGTGGGAATTCATAAAAATGGACTTCATCGCAACTCTACTAAGAACCCATGAGTAGCATGGTGTATTCTTAGTTGTGGTGGATAAGTTGATTAAGACAACTAACTTTATACCTATGAATTCTACATATAAGGCAATTGATATTACACATATTTTCATGCATTAAATTTTTAGATTGCAAGGTATGCTTGAGAAGATCATATCTAATAGGGATGCAAAGTTTACCTCAATTTTTTGGAAAGCTTTATTTGCAATTTTTGGAACCCAAATAGCATTTAGAATAGCCTATCAACATCAAACTAATGGGAAAATAGAAAGGGTGTAGAGAATATTATAAGACATGCTAAGGATGTATGTTATGCACTAACACAAGAGATGGGATGATATTTTGACTTTGATAGATTTTTTTTACAATAATGGCTATCAATAGTCATTAAATATTAGTGTAATATCCCAGTCATTTTGGATAATGCAATAGATAGCATCACACTTGGGCTAGATATATTGAAGGAAATGGAATAGGAAGTAATCAATGTAAAGTAGAAATTGAAGGTATCCTAATAGCAACAAAAGAGTTATATACACCATAAAAAAACTAATAAGTAATTTTGAGTACAATAGCATGTATACCTTTGAATCAGGCCAAAGAAAAGTTCCTTAAAAGTGGGATATGTGCTAAGTTAGCACCAAGATACTATGGACCCTTCTAGATATTAGAGTGAGTAGGAGTAATAACATACAAAGTTTCCTTGCCTCTAATAGTGAAGGAACATCATGTGTTTCATATAACCTTGCTTAGAAGATATATAGATGATGCTAATCATATTAATTATTGGGGTTTGATACAAGTTGAACCAAAAGGATAGTTTCAGCTATAACCTCAGTTCATACTTCATAGGATGGTGACTACACTTTGGAATCTAGTCATCATGTAAGTCAAGGTGAAATATAAACACTTTGGACCAAATGAATCAATAAGGGAACTGGAGGATGCCATGAGAAATTCATTACCACTTTTATCTATGTATAAATTTAGTTATATGGATAGCATAACACCAAAGGAGGCACACGACCAGGATCATGAACATTGACGACAACAAGGACCCCCTCTTCGACACTTCCCTTTCCAAATATAATTTTACAATCACCCTCAAAATCAAGACATACTATGGTTCATTTGTGTTAAGGATCGTGTCGTAGATCTAGAAGCCTGGGAGTGCACAAATCATGATGGATATGAGTCCCCTCAACTTCTAAATTACCACACAAATAATCAACCATGCAGGCCCAGATCCAGGATTACCCAACCTAGCTGATTCTTATAAAATGGAGATACAACTGAACCCCCCCCCCCCCCCCGCCCACCCCACCCACATAGTTATGAGTTGGTGATGGAGGGATGGACGAGGTAGAATGGGGGAGGGAGTTCTAGATATTTATAAAAACCCTAAGCGGTAAATCCTTCCTTTTTAGGGTCTCGATCATTTATTACATTGTAAATCTAAAGCAGTATATAGAAGAGAATTTGGGCTTTCCTACAGACATACAACAACGCCTCCATGAAGGGAAGAAACCTATGACCAACTCAAGTTACAAGATTACAACATCTCAAAAAAATCCACCATTATCTCGAATTTTAGGCTATGATAAGGTGCTTTGGGATCTAGGATCCTAGGAGGTCCAGTTTTCTATAAGAATGTAGCATGAGGTCATGGTTCTAATCCATCGGATCTAACACAATACAATATTGTCCCATATATTATTAAATAACAACAATAATTTCCTTCCATGGAGGTAAACCTAACAAAGGTAAATCAACTTTTTTCTATTCTCCAGTCTAGGGCAATAATCTATAGATTCAATGGTTTTAACCCAAATTCGATGCTTTGCATCATTGGGTTTTTACAACCTGGACCAACAACTATGATATATACCTATGCTCCAAAGGTATTTTCATTGTTCAGTTTAATACATAGGAAGATCTGGAGATATTTTTGAAAGAAGCACCTTGCTTTTAGGGAAGTACAGGGCTCTAATCACACCTTCGTTCCCAAATTTTGATTCCACGAAAATGGTGGTCTCAATAATGCCAGTTTGGTTGAGGATATTGTTAATTTTTGTAGTTTGGGAGTTACTCCAAGCCTTGAGGATTGAGGGTTTGGAGGAAGGAGCTCCACAAATGGCCTTATGTGCTTAAAACCCAAGCTTAGGGTTTCACATTCATCAATGTTTGGGTCAAAACCATGACGGTATTTGGATATCTTATGGATGGAGATGACAGAGGAAGTTGAGACGAATCAAACGCAATGAACATCATTGAAATACGATTTTATTTGAAGATATTAATTTTTGAAGCTAATGTGTGGGTTTGGTCAAGGTTAGCTAGGCATTTCAGAGAGCTTGTGACAAGTTGTCAAACCCACACATGTGATTTGATGGAGCCCTTATATTGTGTATAAATATAAGGTGGAGAATATTCATTTAACACATCCAAGAATCATATTTCAAGTCTACGCATCAAGAAATCTAGCTCAAGTGCGAGCAACGCGAGTGCAAGAACGTGAGTGTAGGAACGCACAAGTGCGGGAACACAAGTGTAGGAATGCGCGAGTGTAGGAATGTGTGAGTGCAAGAACATGTGAGTGTAGGAACATGAGTGCGGGAACATGCGTGTACAAGAACATGCGAGTGCAAGAATTCGTGAGTGTAGGAATGAGTGTGTGCAGGAATGTGCAAGTCCAAGAACGCGTGAGTGCAAGAATGCAAGTGCAAGAATGCGCGAGTGCAAGAAGATGCATGTGTAGGAACACAAGAGTGAGGGTTGAGCATGTAGCATACTGCACCAGGGTGACGCAAAAGCTGAGCGGGGCTAGGTATGTGTTGTATTGATGTGTTAAAGTTGAATTGATGCTAGTGAATGATGTCTTAGGAGAGGATAGTTTGGAAGTCTGTTAGCAGCCAGGAGAAAGGGATTCCTAGCTGGTTAGGTGCCCTAACCAAGAGTATATGCTACAACAAGGATTGGTCACTTGTGGTCTGTTAGAGGGCAACGTGAGAGTGGACCAAGTGTGGATAATGGATTGGTCATTTATGGTCTACTGGAGGGCAGTGTGATAGTGTCCAAGTTGGAGCCCGATGTGCAGCATCTTTGTGGACATAGGTGGTTGCTAGAGTGGCAATTGTTGATCTCAAGGGTTGACGAACCAGAGGAGCAGTTGAGCAGCCCTAAACTTCTGTGTGGCGAAAAACTTTTATAATAAACAATGGGCATTCTTCCTAACCCATGTTCCTTGTGGGAGATGGACACCTTACATTGATAGGTGGCAATCCTCCATGACCTATGTTGGTCTTCATTGGAGTAGTGTAGGAAGACCATAGTGGGTTGAAGTGCCTGAGTAGCTTAGGAGTAGTAGTGGGCAGATTGAGAGTTGTTGACAAGTGAAGTTGTGAATAACTCAACAAGAGTCTCGATGTGTTGTTCTCTTGATGGATTAAGGCACAACTAGTGAGAAGATTGATAGCTAAGATTCATTGGGAGCATTGATAGAGGTAGGAGCTGCAGATCAGGAGCTGAAGAACTAGGTAAGTACAGGGTACGATTGAGGGGAACTGAGAGAGTCGACTTCATCAGCCAAATGGTCATAGTATCTTGTTGAGGGTAGATTGGTTGTTGATGGACTGACACCAAGCCCCAGTTTTGTATTCGTGTACTAGTGGATATATGAGGGCCATTACCCCTGGTACGAGGGCCATATATTGTTGTATTATATGTTGATTAATATAACAAAGTTGGGTTGAAAATTGTAAAATGTTGTCCATATTTTGTGCACTAGTAGATTTATTGTTGTTTACATTTCACTGTGTCAATTAGTTTCATTATGATATTTGGTTTGATAGTGCCAATGATTTAAGATTCTATCCCAGACACTAAGATTGTAGAAAAACAACATGGTATGAGAGCATGTTTGAGCTACTTTGAGGGACAATGAATCAGAGTGTGCACAATGAAGAAACTCAGAGGTAGTTGTGGTTGTCTAGATCATGGAGCAGACAATCCATATGAAGACATGGAGATGTGGTCTCGATAGACTGCATGGTGAGATGCGTTGGGAGTTCTAATGGATCAGTGGTGAACCTGGTGCACTTCAGTATGTTGTGTGGCGGTTTGCAGATCATGGACTTCCTATCTCTTGTCATGGATGGTTGGGACAAATCAAGGACTCTTTTAGCATGGATGAGATCAGGATGATCGAGATTGATTCATGTGATGAACTAAAGATTAGCAGGCTAGAGTCTTCATCAAATCTTGATGTTTCATATCCGAGATTTGAGCGATTTTCACGAGTGGTATTTAGTCTAAGAGGATGAGTGCTCGCAAGACTAAGCCAATGGAGATCATGTAGGCTCATAGGGAGCAGCCCTATGGAGGTTTGGGACCTTCAGGTTCATATGTGATGAGGCAGAGGCACTACTGAGGTCGCCGGGTTCATTCTATAGGGTATGTTGCAGTGATTGACATCAAATGGGTTAGTGTCGTCAATGATGATGGTTAATTCCTAGTCTTAGAAGTACCCCCCTTGCTAAGAGGGAGTGTTGATTTATGTAGATTGGGAGGTACTACAAGCCTTGATGATCAAGGTTTTGGAGGAAGGAGCTCCACAAATGGGCCTGTTGGCTTGAAATCCAAGCTTGGGGTTTTTCACCCATCGATGTGTGGGCCAAAATCTTGATGATATTTGGACATGTGATAGATGGAGATGATAGAGGATTTTTTTTTTTTTGGCTAGAAGAGATTCGGAAGGTGAAGCAAGCCTCTAAGTTTCAAAGGTTAGCGCTGAACTCTTCAAACACTGTTTCACACAGCCATGTCTCTACGTGTCAGAAATTTGCATTGAAGGAGTGGGTGTCCGGTGGATCCTCTGGTTTGATCCCTCGCTTCAATAACTCTGCAATCTTTAATGTTGAGGCTGATCCGCTCTCCTCATCAGATATCGTATGCTCCAGCTCCAGCTCCAGCGTGAAAAAGAGTGGCCAGTAGCCCAATCTGTTCACTGATAGAGATCTGGCAGATCTGCTCTCCTCTTTTGAGCTTGTATGCTCCAGTTCCTGCGTGAATAAAAGGGGTCGACGGTCTAATCTGTACGCGGATAGGGATCTGGTCCCTTCCATTCCATTCCTTAATATTCGTCCTCCTCTTATTTCTGATGGTCAACTGTGTGATCTGAGGGTTCTGGTGGACGGTGTGGAGGGCAGCGCTAGTTGCTTCCTAGATTTAGGGCGTAATTCACAGGATTCGGCTTCCACTTCTGATGGCCGAGGATGGGGTTTCGTTGAGCAATGTTGTGTCTCGCGGTGTGGTGATTTGCTGTGTGTTGAGTGGTGTTGTGATGCGTGATGTGGTGTCTTGGCTCCGCTAGTCAATGAAGCTTTCCCAGGTGATAGTGCTGCCCTCCCCTGTTTTCCCTTTGATAAAATCCAGCGTAATTATAATAACAGTTATGAAAATAATAATGTGAAGGACTGTAATTATAATGGAAACAACATCGGGTATATGGGCTATAACAACCTTAATTATGGTATTAATGATAATAACCATTTTAATAATTATAATATTCGATAATAAGGATATTATAATATAATATTCATAATTATTATAATAATATATTTTAATATTAACTATGATATTAATAATTTAAGAATATAACTACAATTATATATTGATATTAATAACGATAATAATAATAGTAATAATAATGTTAATATTAATATTAATTATAATAACAATAATAATAAGAGTGATAATTATATCAATATCAATAGTAATAATAATAATGAGTTGGATGGTGCTTCTGATGGTAGTTTTAAGGTTAGGATGAATTGCAATAATAAGGTTGTTAATTTGTCTGATTTTTCTTTTTCCCCTTCTGTGTTTAGTGTTTTAAGTAAAGGGCTAAATTTCACCTTGGCCCCTAAGAAGATCCCTGTGGAGGATATTATTTGTGACATAGAGTTCGGTATTAAAGGTTTACCTAATAATATTAAAAATACTATCAGGCGGGATTGTGTAGTAATCTTGAGAAAGGCAAAGCCCCCTAAGAGCAACCTCAGTGAGGAGGAATTGGTAGCTCTTAGATCCTTAAACCAGAACAATGATATCGTTGTTCTGAAAGCCGACAAGGGTGGGGCGACTGTCATTCTCAACAAATCTAATTATCGCAGCAAGATGTTGGATCATCTTCATAACAATGGGAGCTATAAGAAGCTTCCCAAAAACCCTTTGAAGAAGATTTCTAGGAATGTGGCGATCGCCATTAAATCCTATAAATCTATGTGTGACTTGCACCATAAGCTCATTGAGAGCAATCCCTTAACTCCTAGGATCTATGGACTTCCTAAGATCCACAAAGAAGGAGCTCCCCTTAGGCCCATTGTCAACACCATTGGTGGGCCTACCTATCTTCTTGCTAAGTTCCTTGCCCTCAAACTTAAGCCCTTAGTTGGTCGTACAGAGTCCTTCGTCAAAGACTTTGCCTCCTTTATTCATGAGCTCAAGGGCATTAAGCTTGACCCCGAGGACATCCTTGTTAGTTTTGATGTTGTGTCCCTTTACGCCTGCATCCCTATTAATGAAGCCATGGAGGTGATCAACTGCCTCACTGATCCTAAGACGGCTCAATTAGTGGAGCTCTGCCTCACCTCCACCTTCTTTAGTTTTGAAGGAGAGTTCTTTGAACAAACCTGTGGTGTGGCCATGGGTTCCCCCCTTTCCCTTGTCGTAGCTAATCTTTTTATGGAGGATTTTGAATCCAAGGCCCTAAGCTCGGTGCGCCTCCTACCAAAGATTTGGAAGAGATTTGTAGATGACACTAATGTCATCTGGTCTCATGGCCAAGAGGAGTTTGATCTCTTCTTCGATCATCTCAACTATCAATCGTCTGCCATTAAGTTCACTAAAGAACAAGAAGTCAATGGGTGCCTCCCGTTCCTTGATATTCTTATTTCTAATAATAGTGATGGTTCCCTCTCCCACCAAGTGTTTCGAAATAAAACACATACAGAGCAGTATCTTCATGCTAGTTCCCACCATTTCCGAGCTCAGAAGTTGGGTGTTCTCAAAACCCTAGCTACTCGGGCCCTTAGGATCTCTGATGAAAAAAGCTTTGAGGAAGAGAAATCCCACCTCCTTAATGTTTTTGCTGAGAATGGTTATAGCAAGTTCCTAGGACATAAAGCCTTCCTCAAAGCTGCCAAAAATTCATCAGCTAAAAGAGAACCGAAAGAGCGGGTCCCAGGTGTCCATCTTCCATATGTCCAGGGGACCACTGATAAGATTGTCAGGATTCTTAAGAGGCATAATGTCCCCTCGACCTTTAGACCCCTCAACACCGTTCGTAAATCCCTCAGGTCGGTAAAGGATCCTATCGACCCTAAGGACATGAAAGGGGTTTATATGATTCCTTGTTCCTGTGGGACCCCCTATATTAGAGAGACTAGTCGCTCCATTAATCAAAGGATTAGTGAGCATGTAGCTGACCTTAAGCATAGGAGGACCAAGTCTTCCGCTTTAGCTGAGCATGCTGAGAGTACCAAGCATCATGTTTGCATAGAGGAGGCGAGTGTTATTGCTAGGGTTTCGCATTTCCATCACCGAAAATTTAGGAAAGCCCTTGAGATTGAGAAGAGACCGAACAATCTCAATAGAGAAGACGGATGGAAGATAAGCAGTTGTTGGATCCCTGCCCTCTCCTCCCGTTAAAAGGAATAGTTTTTTTTTTTTTATATATATATATATATTTATATATATATTATTATATATATTATATATATATATATATATAATATATATATATATATTATTATATATTATTTATATTATTTATTTTTTTTTTTTATTTATTTCTGTTTATTTTTTAATATATTTATTATTATTTTTTTTTTAGATGGTATTTATTTTTTTTAAATTTTATTTTATTTTTATTTATTTTTTGTTTTAGGCAGTTCCAATTATTTTTATTTTTGTTTTGTTTTTTTTTATTTTATTTTTTTATTTTTTTTTTTCTCCTAAACAGCTAATATTAAAACATACATATATTTATGATATTAATAATAATTAATAAATAATTTAAATTTAATTACCTTTTTAAACTAACCAACTAAAATTATTTTATTTATTTATATATTTTTCACCTAATTTAACTAATTTCTATTATAAAATAATAAATAATAATAAGAATAATAAAAATAATATTATATTAATAAATAAAAATTTGACATTGGTCCCAAAGTCAAAAATTAGTTGTTAATCAAATTTAGCCATTGGAGACTCTGCTCAGAGTATTTAACATGCCAAGCTGGATCTGTTTCTTCAACTTGTCCTGACGATGAACCACACTAGTTGGTTCGAAACGTGTCGACAAATGAAATTTTATGTGATTTACGTTGAAGAATCTCTCATAAATTTGACATGGATCACAGAAATCTCAATTCTACAAATGATAGAGGATGTTGAGATGAACCCAACGCAATGAAAATCATCAAAATTTGAGTTGTTTATGTGGAGATATTAACTTTTTAAGTTAATGTGTGGGTTTGGTCAACATCGGCTAGGTGTTTAGGAGATCTTGTGACAAGCTGTCAAGCGCACACATGTGAACTGATGGAGCCCTTGTATTTTGTATAAAGATAAGGTGGAGGAGAGTCATTTAACACATCCAAGAAGTATCTTTCATAGTCTACACATCAAGAAATCTATCTCGAGTGCAGGTAACGAGAGTGAAGGAATGCAAGTGCAGGAACGTGTGATTGCAGGAACACGAGTGCAGGAATGTGCGAGTGAAGGAATGCGAGTGTAGGAAAGTCAAAGGACAAGAATGTGCGAGTATAGGAATGCTAGTGTAGGAATGCATGAGTGCAGGAATGCGCAAATGCAAGAATGTGTGAGTGTAGGAACACACAAGTGTAGGAATGCACAAGTGCAGGAATGCACAAGTACAGGAACACACAAGTGTAGGAACGTGCGAGTGCAGGAATGTGCAAGTGCAAGAACACACCAGTGAGGGTTAAGCATGTATAAGACTGCACCATGGTGGCGCAAAAGCTGAGCAGAGCTAGGGATTTATTGGATTGATGTGTTAATTTGAATTGATGCTAGTGTATGATGTCCTCGGAGAGGACAATTTGGAAGTATGTTAGCAGCCAAGAGGAAGGGTTTCCTAGGTGGTTAGATGCCCTAACCAAGAGTAGAAGCCACAAAAAGGATTGGTCACTTGTGGTCTGTTGGAGGGAAGCGTGAGTGGACCAAGTTTGGATAGTGGATTGGGCATTTATGGTCTGTTGGAGGGAAACATGATAGTGTCCAAGTTGGAGCCTGGTGTGCACCATCTTCATGGCCTTAGGTGGTTGATAGAGTGGAAGTTGTTGAGCTCAAGTGTTGTTTTGACGGCGCTGGACCTGCCAACATTTAGGGGATCTCCCCAGTATGAAGTTCCAAGTAGACCTCACAATGTTTGGTGTAGGAGTCCCATCCAATACGATGGCCTGATTTCCATTTACTTAGAGATTTTCCTTAGCTCTTGTTTTTCAACATATGAGAGGGTTGTAACAGCCCTAGTGAAAAGTTCATGTAATAAAAGTTAATAAAGGCAAAATAATACCATGGGTAAGGGACACGTATTCCAAGTTGAATGTTGGGAAAGAAATCCTAGGGGGTGTTCATTTCTTTGTTTATGGCTAAGGAAATTAGCAACGACAATGGCCAAGGCTTTGGAAAGGCATGAGACATTTATTAACATTTTATTTATGAAAATAATTGAAATTAGGAGAAAAGGAAGGTGAGAGGTCACAGGTTGCATGTGAGAAGGAAAATGAAGGAAAATAATGGAAAATGAAGAAAATAGAAGCCTCATTGATAAAAAGGCTTCTGAGGATTAGTGGGAAATCTTAGTCAGTGTAACCTTTTGTCAGTTAAGTTTTGGAGCTCTCTCATTATTCTCTTTCTCTCTCTCTCTCTCTCACATATTCTTGGACACTTAGATTTTCTTGGAGCACTTTGTCATTGGAGCAAGAAAGGCAAAGAAGGAAAGAAAAAGAAAAGATCAAGCAAGGAAAGGCGGGATCAAGCAACTACAACAGGCTTTATTGTGGCTATCAACTTGCATGTGTATTTTCCTTGCTAGATTTGGCATGCATGGGATTGCATGTGTTTCTTTCCTACCATCATGTTGATGGTGCTGGACCCACCAACATGTCAAGGGATATCCCTAGTTTGAAGTCCCAATTAGACCTCAAACCATTTGGTGTAGGAGTCCCAGCAGTGGGTCATATTGTAATGCCTTCACAATGATTTCGCACAGAGGCAAGTAAGATAACTATATTGGTAACAAGTGTGTGACAATTGCAGTGAGTCAAGGAAGGTGCATGAGAGGTTCTAACACATGGGGGTTGAGATGAGTGCGCCCCTTGGAAACCTGTAATAGTACTCTCTTGGAAGGGAACACATGAGAAAAGATGCATCACAACATGGAAGCCAAGTTAGCGAGCAATCCAAAGTGATGGTTAAACCAACAGCACATTCCAAAAAGATTCATACATACATATACATAATAGTTTATACATGCATACATAAGAAAACCAATACATATATCATTTAGAGTAAATGAGATAGCATAAAATAAAATACAACATATGCATGAAACGTGTTAGCTCTTATTATATAAAGAAGTGTAAGTTCCAGTCATACAATACATCATTGTCCAACCACTAGTTCCAATAGTGGAATGTTACAGCCTCATCTGCCTGCTCCTCCAAAGAGATGTAGTAGCTCTGCGCAGTGGAGAAGCCAAGGCTCGTTACAATACTGTCCAAGCTCTCTCCAGGATAGTCTTATTGGAAGCTTGGCTGACCAAAAGTATTTACAATGAGTTATGAGGGACTATTTATAGCAAGGGGGGCAGTGACCCTTGACATTACCCTTTGTGATAGTTCAACTACCCACATGACTCTTCACCTACTCTATGACTGTTACATCCAACTATCACAACTTGACTTACACTTGACATGACTTTACATTACAGTGCACATGTACCCATGTGAAACAAAAATGGCTTGAGCAATCCAAGCTAGACATCATTCTGACTTAGACAACCATGGAAGTCCAACTCCTCAACATCCTCATGTTGATCAATAGTAACATATTGATGCCAAGATCGGTAGTCCTTGATAGTGTTTATGTGCTTTGCAATGACATCTGTCTGAAACCTAACTCTTGCCTCCATAACATCCAAGTACACCACTCGAGCTCCTCTGTCCAACTCGTCTAAAAGCATGTGCATCATTGTCTTCAATGTGGCCAGACCAACAACATACTTGTGCATGATGTTTGCACTGATGGGCAAGTCTCGGCTAGTGGAAATGCACATCAACTCATTGAAGTATGAGTCAAGCTCTAATCAGACATGTTTCTTTGTATTCACTTGGGTGAGAGGCCCAATAGATGGGATCGCATGTGTGTGCACCACAACATCCATAGTCTTAAATAATCATGCATGGGAAGCCTATATGCTAGTGATGAGATGTGGGAGATCTTCATAGTTCTGGATCTGACTCTGGATACATGCTTTTAGCTCGATTGCATTAGCCCTCATCATCTTAGGCAAGTGAAGTGGGGCTCCTTTGTATTTCATCATCCATGTTTGCATGCCATCAATAGTAGCATCCAAGTTTGTTAATATATGTGCTCTTCTAGCACATCTCTATCTCCATCTGTTGAGATGGATGACTACCTTATGTATGGTACCAAACTTGGAGTACAACGCTTGCATAGTCATGTCAAGGGACAATACTTCATCTAGTATTACATTCTTCAGTTCATCTTGAGCGGACATTGTCACCAAGTCTCCTCCTTGCTTAGTCGTCTGTAGTTCCTTCGCCATTCGCTCATTCTCAGCTATCAGAAAGAGAAAACTTGAGCTAGTGGCTTTAACATACACTTTGGTTGAATCAACCAAGGCTGTTGGTTATTTTTGCACATCAATCACGATCACTCATTCCTCAACTTACGCAGGATATGTATGATCCTACAAATTTGACACTCTGTGAGACTACACAACTCTATGTTGAGATTCGTAAATGAGATTTTGTGCATCTCTCCTTCTAGTTAATCACCAAGGATCTCAATGCCCCCTTGGTCATTCGAGACTTGCTCATCATCTGGTTGCAGTGAAGCAGGTAAGTTAACCTCTTGCTGATGAGGCATGAGGTCGGTGTCTTGTTCCAACTCTTGTTGCTCTATGTCTGCATCCAATTGTTGAAATGCTTATTCTATCTCATGAGCGAAGTCTTGCTCCTATGATGGATCACCATGTTTGCCTGATGCCAGCTATTCTGATGAATCAACTACTTGTACGGGTGCTCTTTCATCTGTTTGCACATGTTGCACCCCCTGTTGTATCTACTACTATTGCACTTCCCTCTCTTGTTTGCACAACTCTTGTTCCTTTCGAAGTTGCCCCCTCAACTCATGCAACTCCTTCCCTCCTTCTTCCATTCTTCTCTAATCCCTCTGCCTCTGCGCAATTCACATGTCGTGCTAATGCATCTTTGCCTTTATAGCCATAGCTTCTTTCTCTACTAATGGATATGCTCGAAACTTGCAGCTTTGCTCTTCCTCCATGCGATCGACAATCTTCCTCTTACCTTTATCTTGCACTGGTATGCTTTTCTCTGTTGCTACTGTTGCTGCTTCATGTAGCTTCGCTAACCACAACACAGCAAAGCTGACCTATTCATTGGTTCTGGGGAAACTATAACTCCATGGGTCCTCCTCGGCCCAATGAAATGCCCCGTCGATCCAGTTGAACTAAACTTTCGTGCAGTGATCCTTCACAATGCAATGTGGGTCATATAGATTATAACTTCAGAGGTCGAATGGATACTTCTTCATTTGTTCTGCTTCAACATCCGCTTGCTTGATACTCTGGATCTCATATAACCCAATCCGCAACGAAAGAGCGAGCCAATGTGCCTTCTTCTTCTGGTGCAGTCTAGTTGTCAATCCTACCAAGATGTGATATGCTACTTCCTTCATGACAAATATGTCCATGGAAAACTTCGATAGAACATGCGGAGGCTTCTCTGCATTGAATATTCAGATGAAGGTGCCAGACATTGAGGCATACCAATCAACAATGTCTAATAGTGCCTCCATTGCTTCCTTTGACATGCAGGATGGATCATGTTTGAATATCATATTGTAAACAGGGGTGAAAAAATGATCGGACAGCCATGTGATTACTCCTCTGAAGTTGCATTTGGATAACAACTTGAAATATGTGTTCACAACAGTCTCCGTCGGTGACCACGCCCACTCCAAGCTCGGGAACTCCTGTCGGGCATAGACTGCATCTAAGATGTAGGCGGACATGTAAATCTCTCCATGCATACCTCCAGGTGACTATCGAGCCTTTATTACTTATTCCTTCAGCTGATGAGCCAACATGCTGGACTAGTTACATGGTTTTCCTTCTCTGGCCAGTTGGTCCGTCACGATCACACAACTCTGTGGGAAGGTTTTCGTGCTTTCTTGGCCATACAATTGACATGCGAATATGACCAAGTATTGATATGCCTTCAGCAGTATCTTTGTCTTGTATACTTGGTTGGGTGTCAACCTCAATCCAACCAACTCCTTTACCCTGTTCTTCAAAATGTCTCTAGAGTTAGCACTGTTGTTGGGTAAGCTGAAGGGAGTCTTCATGATAGTAACAGGCTTTGACATCCCATAAATCTCATCATAGTCTCATGCCCAGAAGGTTGCAATATTCATCCCACTAAAACTACTCAAGGTCATCATCTCAGGATCAGTGTGAGAGACGATCCAATGTATCATGTCTGCACATGGGAACGCAGGGTATCTGCATGTAATCCAATACAAGCCGAACTTGTGAATGTTTACATACACCTAACGGTCTTTGAGGCCTTGCTCAAAAGTGCCTGTGAATGCTTCATTAACCTCTTGCCACTTAAGTTTGATGTCCTTGTCTAGAAATAGTTTGGTATATTCATAGATCGATAGACTAGAGGACACTCACTCAACTATTGCTCTAGCTTCCTTTCCGTTAGTGTCGTGTGATCCCACTCTCTTGGAAGCCATTGATCTTGTATTGCTAAGAGGTGGATGAACACCTAAAAGATCTTGAGACAATAAACATGCATAGCAAGAAATCTGTCAGCGAAAACTAAAGCAAATTCATGGAATGACATAGCACATACCTAGGGAACTGATAAGAAAGATTGCGCAATTTCTTCTAGGAGGCTAGGTGACTGGCTCTCAGAACTATGCAAAAGGAAATCTAGGTTGTTTGGGAGGTGAGACTGGTTGTTGGATTTGCGCAATGCACTATCCAAACTGGTTGTGGCTGCTGGGATTGCGCAATGCGCAATTCTAGCTGGGAGTGACTGTAGGCTTTGGGCCAGCAGTCATTGTTCCTCAGAAATGTGTAAAACAATCCTGGAGGATAGTGCATGGGTAGAAATGCACATTTTTGGAGAGGAAGACAGAGCCTTCTTTCCCCAAATTGTGCAATGTTGTCTCGGTGAATGCAAAGTCTGAGCCAAGGTTGGCCAAACTCGCAGACGGGAAACTGAAAAAATATATGAAAGTAAATGCATGGCGACACTAAGTGAAAGTAGAAGTGATTGACAGTGCATGCAAACATGAATGAAATATTTAGTAAACAGATCAACATGCATGTGAGTGAAGAGAGTTTCTGAATCGGTACAGTTCATGCAAAACAGTTTCATGCATGCGACAACACTGAGATAGCAACGAAAACTAAAACAATGCTAGGAAAAGCTAGTACACATGTAAACGACAGTAAGCGTTCAAAGAAATCAAGCAAACAACACTCACACAAGTGAAAACACAAAAAGTGACAGAAATGTTGACAAAGATAAGTTGAGGCCACTTACCCGTGAATAGATGAGCTGGATGTGTTGAAGAGTCCTGGATGTGTTGTGGGATGTCAGAGATCCATTATCTATGTGAAAGAATGAGCTTTGATGTGTCAAATATATTAATTTTTGACCTCATGACACGCATGCCACAAATCTAGGAAAAAACAACACTTGGAGGAAAGTTTCTAAAACAACTTTGCATGTAACCTCTAGCTACTAAAAATAGCTCGTTGAATCATGGGATTCCTTTTGCATGTTTCCTTTTTCTATTCCGGGAAAAAGAAAAGCATGCATGCAAGTCAAGTCTCATTGGTCCCAGGTGGAATTGGTCAACCCAACTGCTCATGCATGAAGCTGCTCAACTGCTTGAAGGAAATGCGCATTTCTGGTTGGGAGCTAGGCTGGTTGCCTAGGAGATTTATGCAATTTCTGGCCAAGCTGACTATTGCCCAGGTTTGCGCAAATTCTTGGTAGAGCAGCCCTACTGGGGAAAATTGCGAAATTTTCATTGTGAGGGTTGACTGGCAAAATTGCGTAATTCTAGAGCCTAGCAGGCTTCCAGACAAGATTGCGCAATTTCTGGAGGGAAGATTGGTTGCCCTCCAGAATTACACAATTTCTTGGGGAAGCTTCTCAGCCTGCAGTTTGACCAAGTCCGGATGAACAACCTGTGAGGGGAATGCATCAATTTGTGATCGACAGGCTACCTTTGAGCAAGAAAAACAATGAAGTTTGTGTACTTGATGAAGCAAGACAAGGTATTGTGAAAATTTGGTAAGGAGGCTCGAAAACAAAGCTAAGGAAAAATTTTTGAGGGTTTTTGTAGCCTCTATAACACTTGGTGACACACTGGTAGAACTCCATCTCTCTAAATGGACCTTGTTCGTGAAAAGAAAGTCTAACACCTCCGGAAGTATTGTTCAGATATCAATTCGTCTTGGTTTCACACTAGCTTGATTGTAAGATGCAGCATCTTCCAAGCTCTTGATTGATTAACACACATTCCAAGCCAAGGCAACACAGTCGTTTCGATTGGGGTTGAGGGGTATATTGGTGCATAAGCAGTATAGTCATCAGAGTCTTAGTTTCATCTGTGTTGTTTCTCTAGTGCCAGCAGGCCTGGACAGTACCCCATCAGAGTCACATACGAACACAAGCATGGCTCTGCTGCCAGCAATCCTGGTCAATGCCCCAGTGGAGTTACTTGCATCACCTCTTTGTGCAAGAAGCCTTTCTCTTCTTTCTCCTTATTCATTTTCATTTTGAATTTTTCTTACTTTTCATTTTTTCATTTTTTAAAGTGTGCATAGCACTTATTCATTTCATAGGTGTAAGAGGGATCCCGACTTATTGAGAGCAGAAGAGGTTGTTACAGTAGAGAAGTAGTTTATTATATCTCTAACGTGCTTTATAAGGTTTCCCCCCTCACCTTACTCTACTTGACTGAGCTGACAAGGGTTAACCCAAAAACAACCGACTAGAGTAGGTGACCCTAGTTAGCGTGCAAGCATTGTGTTTTCACCAAGGTTCACTTCAAACAGTACATATTTTCTTTCGATGTATCATGGACTAAAAGTAACAAGATCTTCATATAGAGGCAAGATGATAGATAACCAATTAGTGATAGTTGTACAAACCCTCTTGTACTTTACCCAGCTCGTTTCAAGAGTCATACATGGTTTCATGTGAAGCTAACCTATGAATGAAACAAGCAAACTAACAAACAACAAATAAAAGCAAGAGCAAAAGCAAAGTGAGTAAGCAAACGAGAAATCAGGCAAACAAACAAACAAACAAAGTAAGAAAACAAGCATCCAAGCAAACTTACTGAAAGCAAACACTACTCATACTCCTAAGCTAACGTTGCATGGGCCTGATCAGATGAAGTGATATTTCCAATGCAGCCACTGGCGCATTGCTTGACCCATGTTAGTGAAGGCTTGGTCCGTGAGAATCCCAATTGTGCAAACCAACAAGCAAGAAAGATATAACAATGAAGACAACCACCCTTCGTGTTTCAAAGTGCCCATAGGACATAAGTGAGTACAAGTGTATGGCAAGCAATTCGTGGACTTACCATGAAATTGTGTGACACTACGTGCAAATTTGAAACATAAGCACACTCTTGACTGTGAAATGCAAGAAAATGAAAGAAATAAATACAACTCGTTTCGTACACGTGTGCTTGCAATGTAAGATTCCTCCAGTGCATGAGCGATAGGATCGTGTAGTTCGAGTGGAGGAAATATGATCTGTGCATGAGATGGATCTTCAATGCATACATATGAGTGATGAGGAGCCTTGGGTGATTGAACAGTTCCCTGATTGGAAGTTAAACTAACCCAAAAAAGCAAGGACCTGACATAATCATCAACTCGGGCTGAAGTGCCTCGGCAGTCTTGGGTGTTTCAACTTCATCATTAGGTAGATCATCATAAACCAGTGGCTTCAAAAGACCAACTGTGATAGAGTCATGATCGTGATCAAATATGGTAGTAAATGGATCACAAAAGCCACGATCAGAAAAATCAATGATTTCGTCGACATCCTCATGTTCAGATGAATCAAATAAAAGGGTAGATGAAAAGCGAAGAAACCCATCCTCTATGTTTCTGAAAAAGGCAGATGAAAGATCAAGTGGATTTTCAATGAATAACTTATCCTCTCCATTGTTGGATGATGGACTGGCATCCAGTGTGTCCCGCGAGTGATTACAATGTGTGCATTTGTGGATAGAGATACACATGCAAAACCATGGATGGAAGGTTCACCAAAGATGTTAGGAAATAACTGAAGAGGGTCAGACGGAAGGGAGTCATCCTTTGCTGAGTGTTGATTCTCAATATCCTACTCATACTCTTCATGAATGCTAGCGCATGTTAGTTGTGCAACACCAACTCCTTCAATGGCTTGTTCCTTGTTCACAACAAGTGTAGAGTCCAGAATGGAAGAGCCCAAGACAGTATCATCTGGAGGAACAATATGCATATGACAACTCGAAGGATTCACAACCAAATCTGCGTGAAAATTAAGTGAAGTGATATTGGGAGGATGTGAAAGTTGAACAAGTGTGTGAGCATGATCCTCAAAATCACTTGGCAGTGGCGAAGCTCTTTGATGAGGGGATGGTGGAAAGTCAACTGTGACCGTGACCGCATCCGCATGAGATTGCACAACTCCATCACTGAAGAAGGTTGAGTGAGGCTGGATTTCGAACTTCTTCTTGGGACGAGTAGATTTATTAATGCAATACCCGAATCGGTCCCAAACATAGAGAAATTTCATCTGGCTCCTCGGAGCTTGAAACTGAAAGTCACAGAAGCGCTACCAAAAATCCATAATCGATTCATGCGGAGCCTTCCGTTGTTGTAGCAGTTTTTGGTCAAGATGGTCTGGATCAAAATGATATAAAGTGTCTTCAATGAGAACACAGAAGTGATCAAGTGAGTGCACGTTGTCAGCCGATAGGCTGAACAACCATTGAAGTGGAGATTCACGAAGTTTTTATGCAAGCAGCAAGCTGGCTTGTTCATCAAAACACCCATCTTCCTCATGAAGCATGGAAAGAAATTCATGTAAGTACTCAGGCTAGGCCACTTCGCCTTCACCATCATATGTGTAAATGGGAAGTGATCGAAGAACTCCCTCGTGATGGTGACATCTTCGTGATTTGAAAAACATCGTGGAGGGAGAAGAGTGCAAGAATGCATGAAATATATGCAAAGGTTCAAAACCAGATAAGAGGACACAGCTTGTCATTTGGCCCTCCTTCTAGCACCAAAAATGTTGACGATGCTTGACCCGCCAACATGTTAGCGGATCTCCCTGGTAAGAAGTCCCAATTAGACCTAAGAACATTTGGTGTAGGAGTCCCAACAGTGGGTCATATGGTAATGCTTTGACCTTGATTTCGCACTAAGGCAAGTAAGATAACTCTATTGGTAGAAAGGGTGTGATAGCTATAGTGAGTCAAGGAAGGTGCATGAGAGGTTCTAACACATGGGGCTTGAGATGAGTGCACCCCTTGGAAACCTGGAATAGTGCTCAGCTTGGAAGGGAACACAGGAGCAAAGATGCATCACAACATGGAAGGAAAGTTAGCAAGAAATCCAAAGTGATGGTTAAACCAACAACACATTTCAGAAAATTTCATACATACTTATACAGAATAGTTTATACATGCATACGTAAGCAAACCAATACATATATCATTTAGAGTAAACCAGATAGAAAAGAATATAATACAACATGTGCATGAAATGTGTTGGCTCTTATTATATAAAGAAGTGTAAGTTCCAGTCATACAATACATCCATGTCAAACCACTAGTTCCAATAGTGGAATGTTACAGACACATCTGCCTGCTCCTCCAAAGAGATGTAGTAGCTCTTTGCAATGGAGAAGCTAAGGCTCATTACAATACTGTCCAAGCTCTCTCCAAGATAGTCTTATCAGAAGCTTGACTAACCAAAAGCCTTTACAATGAGTTATGAGGGGCTATTTATAGCAAAGGGTGGGGTGACCCTTGACATTCCCCTTTGTGACAGTTCAACTACCCTCATGACTCTTCACCTACTCTATGACTGTTACATCTAACTATCACAACTTGACTTACACTTGACATGACTTTACATTACAATGCACATGTACCCATGTGAAACAAAATGGCTTGAGCAAGCCAAGCTAGACATCACTCTGACTTAGACAACCATGGAAGTCCAACTCCTCAACATCCTCATGCTGATCGACAGTAACATATTGATGCCAATATTGGTAGTCCTTGATTATGTCCGTGTGCTCTGTGGTGACATCTGTCTAAAACCTGACTCTTGCCTCCATAGAAATCGGATACACTGCTCGGGCTCCTCTATCCAACTCATCTAAAAGTGTGCACATCATTATCTTCAATGCGGCCGAACCAGAAACATACTTGTGCATGATTCTGCATTGATGGGCAAGTCTAGGCTAGTGGTAATGCGCATCAACTCGTCGAAGTATGAGTCAAGCTCTAGTCAGACCTGTTTCTTTGTCTTCATCTAGGTGAGAGTCCCAATAGATGGGATCACATGTCTGTGCACCACAACATCCATACTCTTGAATACTCGTGCATGGGAAGCTTGTATGCTAGTGATGACCTGCGGGAGTTCTTCATAGTTTCGGATCTAACTCCGGATACGTGCTTTCAACTTGACCGCATTGGCCCTCATCATCTTAGGAAAGTGAAGTGGATCTCCCTTGTATTTCATCGTCCATTTTTTCATGTCATCAATAGCAGCATGCAAGTTCGTCAAGATACGTGCTCTTCTAGCACATCGTTGCTGCCATCCGTTGAGATGGACAACTGCCTTATGCATGGTACCAAACTTGCAGTACAATGCTCACATAACCATGTTAGGGGACAATAATTCATCTATTATTGCCTTCTTCAGTTTAGCTCGAGCGGACGTTGTCACCAAGTCTCCTTGCTTGGCCATCTGTAGTTCCTCTACCATTCGCTCATTCTCAGCTATCAGAAAGTGAGCACTTGAGCTAGTGGCTTCGGCATACACTCTGGTTGCATTGGTTAGGGCTACTAGATGTTTGTGCACATCAGTCACGATCACTCATTCCTCAACTTGCGTAGCATATGTATGATCCTTTGGATTTCACACTCTGCGAGACTGCACAACTCTATGTTGAGATTCGTCGAATGAGATGTTGTGCATCTCTCCTTCGAGCTAATCACTAAGGATCTCAGTGCCCCCTTGGTCACTCAAGACTTTCTCATCATCTGGATGCAGTGAAGTGGGTAAGTTGACCTCTTAGTGATGAGGCATGAGGTCAGTGTCTTGTTCCAACTCCTACTTCTCCATGTCTACATCCAACTATTGAAGTGATTGTTCTATCTCATGAGCGAAGTCTTTCTCCTGCAATGGTTCACCCTATTTGCCTGATGCCAGTTGTTCTGATGAATCAACTAATTATATGGGTGTTGTTTCATCTGTTTGCACATGTTGCGCTCCCTACTATATCTGTTATTGTTGCACTTCCCTCTCTTGTTTCCACAACTCTTGTTCCTTTCGAAGTTTCTCCCTCAGCTCATGCAACTCCTTCTCTACTTCTTCCATTCTTCTCTTATCCCTTTGTCTCTGTGAAATTCGCATGCTGCGCAAATGCCTATTTACCTCTATACCCATAGCTTCTTTCTCTACTAATAGATCTATTCGGAACTTGCAGATTTGCTCTTCCTCCATGCGATCAACAATCTTCCTCTTACATTTGTCGCGCACTGGTATGCTTGCCTCTGCTGCCACTGTTGTTGTTGCTACTGGTGCTCTCCGAAATGTTGCTTCATGTTGCTTAGCTAACCACTCCACAATGAAGCTAACCTATTTCTTGGGTTTGAAGAAACTGTAGAAATATCCCCATGGGTCCTCCTTGGCCCAATGAAATGCCCCATGGATCTAGTTGAACTGAACTCTCATGTAGTGATCCTTCATAATACAATGTGGGTCATACGAATTGTAACTTCGGAGGTCAAATGGATACTTCTTCATTAGTTCTTCTTTGACATCAACTTGCTTGATATTCTGGATCTCATATAACCCAATCCGCAATGGAAGAGTGGGCCAAGGCGCCTTCTTTTTCCAATGTATTCTAGTTGTCAATCCTGCCAAAATGTGATATGTTACTTCCTGCATGAAGAGTATGTCCAAGGAAAACTTTGGTATAACATGCAGAGGCTTCTCCGCGTTGAACATTCAGATGAAGGTGCTGGACGGTGAGGCATACAAATCAGCAATGTCTAACAGTGCCTCCATTGCTTCCTTTGACATGTAGGGTGGATCCTGTTCGAATACCATCTTGTAAACAGGGGTGACAAAATTATCGGAAAGTCGTGTGATTACTCCTTTGAAGCTGCATTTGGATAACAACTTGAAATATGTGTTCACAGCAGTCTCTACCAATGACCATGCCCACTCCAAGCTTGGGAACTCCTGTCAGGCATAGATTGCATCTAAGATGTAGGTGGACATGTAAATATCTGCATGCATACCTCCAGGTGACTATCGAGCCTTTGTTACTTGTTCCTTCAGCTGATGAGCCAACATGTCAGACCAGTTACACAGATTTCCTTCTTTGGCCAGTTGGTCCAGCGCGATCACCCAACTCTGTGGAAAGGTTTCCGTGCTTTCTTGGCCATACAATCGACATGCAAATATGACCAAGTATTGATACGCCTTTCGCAGCATCTTTGTCTTGTAGACCTGGTTGGGTGTCAACTTGGATCGAGCTGGCTCCTTTACCCAGTTCTTCAGAATGTCTTTCGAGTTAGCACTATTGTTGGGTAAGCTGAAGGGAGTCTTCATGATAGTCACAGGATCTAACATCTGATACATCTCATCATAGTCTCATTCCAAAAAGGTTGCAAGCTTCATCCCATTAACACTGCTCAAGGTCATTGTCGTTGTATCTGCATGCAATACTGTACAAGACAGACTTGTGAATGTTTACCTACACATAACATCTTTGAGGCCTTCCTCAAAAGTGCCTATGAATGCTTCATTAACCTCTTGCCACTTCAGTTTCATGTCTTTGTCTAGAAACAATTTGGTATCTTCATAGATCAGTAGACTAGAGGACACTCACTCAACTGCTACTTCAACTACCTTTCCATCAGTATCCTATGATCCCACTCTCTTGGAAGCCATTGATCCTGTACTGATAAGAGGCAGATGAACACCTGAAATATCTAGATACAAGTAACATGTTGGCAACAAATTTATCAACAAAAACTAAAGCAAATTTGGGGAATGACATAGCACATACTCGGGGAACTAATAGGCAAGATTGCGTAATTTCTTCTAGGAGGATGGGTGACTCGCTGCCAGAACTGTGCAAAAGGAAGTCTGGGCTATCTGGGAGGCAAGACTAGATGTTAGATTTTCACAATTCGCAATCCAGACAAGTTGTTAGCTGTTGGGATTGCGTAATGTGCAATTCCAACTAGGAGTGTTTGTAGGCTCAGGGACTGCATTGCACAATTTTTTGGGCCAGCAGTCACTGACCCTCAGAAATTTGCAAAATAGTCCTAGAGGATAGTGCATGGGGAGAAATCCACATTTATAGAGAGGAAGACAAAGCCTTCCTTCCCCACTTTGTGCAATGTTGTCCCAGTGAAGGCAAAGTTCGGCCCAAGGTTGGCGAGACTTGCTGATGGGAAATTGAAAGAAAATATGAAATTAAATGCATGGTGACACTAAGTGAAAGCAGAATTGATTGAAAGTTCATGCAAACATGAATGAAAGATTTAGTAAACAAATCAACATGCATGTGAGTGAAGCGAGTCATCGAATCGATGAACGTTCGTGCAAAACAGTGTCATGCATGCAACAGCAGTGAGATAGCAATGAAAACTAAAACAGTGCTAGGACAAGCTAGTATACATGTAAACAATAGTAAGCATTCAAAGAAATCAAGCAAACAACACTCACATAAGTGAAAACACAAAAAGTGACAGAAATTTTGAAAAAGACAAGATGAGGCCACTTACCAGTGAATAGTTGAGCCGGATGTGTCGAAAAGTCCTGGATGTGCTGTGGGATGTCAGAGCTCCAAGATCGATGTGAAAGAATGAGCTTTGATGTGTCAAATAAATAAGTTTTGAGCTCATGATGTGCATGCCACAAATCTAGGAGAAAGTGACACTTGGAGAAAAGTTTCTAAAACAACTTTGCATGTAACCTCCAACTGCTAAAAATAGCTCCCTAAATCATGGGATGTCTTTTGCATGTTTCCTTTTGCTATTCTAGGAAAAAGAAAACCATGCATGTAAGTCAAGTTTCCTTAGTCCCAGGTGGAACTAGTCAACCCAACTGCTCATGCATGAAGTTGCTAAACTGCTTGAAGGAAATGCACATTTCTGGCTGGGAGCTGGGTTGGCTGCCCAGGAGATTTGTTTAATTTCTAGGTAGAGTAGCTAACTAATGCCTAAATTTGCGCAAATTTTGGGCTGAGCATTCCTGCTGGGGAAAATTGCACAATTTTCACTGTGAGGGTTGACTGGCATAATTGCACAATTCCATATCTCGGCATGCTACCAGACAATATTACGCAATTTATGGAGGGAAGGGTTGTTTCCCTCTAGAATTACACAATTTATTAGGGAATTTGCTCAACCTGCAACTCGACCAAGTTCAGATGAACAACCTGTGAGGGGAATGCATCAAGCTGTGATTGACAAGTTTCCTTTGTGCAAGAAAAAAATTGAAGCTTTTGTATTTGACGAAGCAAGACAAGGTGCTGTGAAAAGTTGGTAGGGAGGCTCCAAAACTAAGATAGGCAAAATTTTGGAGGGTGGTTGTAGTTGCTACAACACATGGCATGGGTTTTTCCAGGTGTGACAGTATTTTCAGCCTAGCCCCTCCATTTCCTGATCGCTTTGATGAGATGGGTTCTATCATTCGATTTGTGGGATGACTAGATTAGATTCAAACCTGAGTGGGGTGGATATCTGAATTAACAAACACATGGTCTTAGTGGTCCCTGAACCGGACTGAGGATCACGAAGCCACTGGCCTAGTAACCCCTGAACCAGACTGTGGGTTGCAGTAAAGGTATATTATGTGCCTCGGTGGGCCTAGGAATCCTTGTCGGTGAATGGCAGGATATACAGTAAAGCCAAGATGTGGATTTATTTCCATTCGCCTAGCAGTCCCAGGATGGGATGCATGGTAAAGCTTCGAGAGTATGTTTCAGTGTAGGGCCTAGTGATCCCTAGATCAGACTGTGGATGCACAATAAAGCCTGAGAGACTAGGAGGCACTCAAAGTCCTCATGGTGTAGGTGGAGAACTCCGGTGGCATCCATGTTGATTGGTGTTTTCAGTGTGTTCTATGAGTCCCACATTCATGCTTGGAATATGGCACGGGGGTGATTGGCTGAAGTGAGACATGGCTTAGCCAATCTATGGTTGCGTGGAATGTGGTAGTCCCATCTCCGATTGGTTCATTGCATTCATTAATGAGAAATTCATTCCCTTTATTTTCATGTGTAAATGTATTGATGTATATGTGGATTTCGATGGATGATATGTTTTTGGTATTTTTGTTCCTATTATGTTGGTTATATGTATATTTTATGACAACATCTATGTATGGCTTTGACCATGTTTTTACTTGTATATGAATGATAATGTGTCTATGACCTAATAGATGATAATGCAACAGTTGACATGAGGGAGCAATGGTTCATAGCGTTTCTCAGATAAGTATGAGATCCCTACACTTAATTTTGTTGTTTACACCTATGGGTTACATGTTGATGATTTGTTTGATGAAATGCCTATCATGGCTAGTAGGGGTTTGGTTATGGTCTTGTTCAGCTTATTACTTTTGCATCATTTTTTCCCTTTACTTTTACTGATTTCAAGCTATCACTCCATTCTTGGCAGTGGCCTGGCTCTAGGCCTAAAAAAGTGGCTTAAATCCAGGGGTCGCTGGCATAAAACTAGAAATTTTTGTCTCTCGTCACTAGCAGATAAGTCTATGAGAGCGAATTTAGGTTGTTGGTCACTCCCTTTCCCATAGAATGAGAGCAACTATGGCCTAAGAGATTCAAAACAACAGTGGGGCCCAGGGACAGGTTGTCTGAGTGGCTGACATGTCTCCTAAGGGTTTTGTTGCTAAAAATGGATGACTGTGTGTGATGTTCCATCGATTCCACTTCCTTAAGGTCACATAGAAGGTCGAATCTGATCATAATAGCCTCTAGTCTCATGTTTACCCCGATTAACATGGTTACTTGGGTGGATGTGGGAGGAGGGTGTTACAAGGGTTATTCTGGTATCTTTGAAAAGCGAGGTGAGTGTGTAATGTAAGTTGTGTCTAGGTTCTCTTACTGAAAAGGGGGGGAGTAAAGTGATCCTCTAAGTGGGAGGTAGTAGTACCACCCTGGAAGAGACACACGCGAACTAGAAAAGATCTGTATAGCATCCAACAAAATAGTCCACAGTAGATGTGGCAGCCATTAAAACCAGAGTACAGGGGAAAACATGTATACCATCCAGCAGAGTAGTCCACATGGATGTGAAGGTCGTTATAACCAGTAAACAAGAAAGGTATATCTAATATCCTACGAAGTAGTCCACAAGGATGAGACAACAGTGATAACTAATACAACACATTCCCAACAATGTAAGTACTAAAACAACTGAAATAGTTCAACTATCTTAGTACAGGTGAAACAAACATGCATTACAAATGGTGAAATAATAGTCTTATAAACATCTACAAAACATGCATGAAAATGTGTTGGCCTTAACAAGCTTTTGAATTAAGAAAAATTTACAAGACACATATGTACACCATACATAACTAGTCCCAATAGTGGGACATTGGAACCACTCCTCGCTCCTCAAAGAACATACTGAAAACTCTCAAGGCTATGTGGGAGGAACCAAGGTGAAAAGTCCTTGCTCATACAATGGGAGGCGTATATATAGCCAAGGGTGATGGTTGACTCTTGTGACTCTTGGACTACCCTCATGATCGTTCAACTTCATATGACTTTTCAACTGACACGACTCTTCATCTTCATGTGTGTCCATTGTACTTTCAATTTACATTATATTTGATTACAATAGTGTTGTAGCAACTACAACCACCCTCCAAAATTTTGCCTTAGCTTCATTTTGGAGCCTCCCCGCCAACCATCCTTAGCATCATGTCTTGCACTGTCAAGTACATAGGTTTCAGCTGAGTTTCAAAGGCTTGCTAGCCTATGCATGTCAACTTGCTTGTTTCCCATCGCAAGCTACCTTTCCAGACTTAGGTTATTTTCTGGCTGAGAGGTTCACTCAGAAAATAGCACAATTCTGGAGGGGAACTAGCCTTCCCTCAAAAAATTGCACAATCCTACTGGGCTACCTACTGAGCTCCAGAATTGTGCAATCCAGCCAGGCAGCCCTCCCTCCAAAGACTGCATAATCCAACCATTCAGTGGGCTTCAGCCTAGAAATTGCTCAATTCTAGGAAGAAATGATCTACTGACCCCAGAAATTATGCAATCCCTAAGGGACAACCAACCCTGCTTAGCCCAGAAACTGCGCAAATCCATTTCTCAGGCTTGCAGACTGTTGCATGTTCCTTCAAGTTGACCAGTTCCCTTCAGGACTAAGCAATCCTAATTTGCATGCATGTGTTGCTTTTTCCCGAAATAACAAAAAAGAAACATGCAAAAAGAATCCCTGAATTTTAGGGATCTATTTTTAGTAGCTGGAGGTTACATGAAAAGATAATTTTAGAAACTTCCCTCCAAGTGTCGCTTTTTCCTAGAATCTTGGCATGCACATCACAAGCCTCAAAATTATTTATTCGACATTGCAGATCCCATTTCTCACATCGATCTTGGAGCTCTGACATCCCACAACACATCTAGGAGTCTTCGGCACATTCATCTCAGTTATTTCCAGGTAAGTTTGGTTTTCATGTCACTTGCCTCCTTTCTGTTACTTTTCATATTTTTCTTCCTACAAATATTGTTTTCTTGGTTTTTTTGAACGCATGTTGTCGTTTTAATGTATAATAGCTTGTAGAAGCATCGTTTCAGTTTATGTTTGCATCTCACTATTGTCGCATGCATGACACTTTTTTGCACTGATGGTCGTCGTTGCGGCGATTCGTTTCACACACATGCATGTGTTCCTGTTTTCTGAATCCTACATTCATTGTTTGCATGCATGATCATTCACTCTTGCTTGCATTCAGCCTCGCCATGCATTCAAACCTCTTCATGCTTTCAATCGCTCGTCGGTGGGTCTGGGCTACCTTGGCTCGAACCTTGCCTTTCCTAGACAAAAATGCATATTTCTAGAAGTGAAGGCTCTGCCTTGCCTCCAAAAATTGCGCAAACTTGGTCAGCACTGACCTCCAGGCTTGCATTGCGCAATTCATGGAGGTATTGCCCTGCTAACCCAGAAAAATTTGTAATGTAGTCTCTGGGCATGCATTTCCTTGCTTACTGAAATTGCACATTGCGCAGTTTCATCCCTTAGTAGGAAAACTGGACTATGTATTGTGCAAATCTAGCAGTCATTTAGCCTCCTGACAACCCAAACTGTGATTCGCATATTTTTGGCAGTCAATCTCCCAACCTCTCGATGAAAATTGTGCAATCTTTACAACCAGTCGCGCAAGTATGTTGCATTTTCAATCCTCATATTTGTTTTGGTTTCCAACTAACAGATTTCTTTCCATGAGTGTCATTATGTCTCCAGGTAGAGCAGGTGTTCGTATGTCTCTCAAAAGTACAGGTACAATGGCCTCCAAGAGAGCATGGTCAAAGGACATCGTTGAAAGTGAAACTGGAGATGTAGTTGAACAAATGTCTATGGGCCTGCCCGTTTACGAAGACACCAAGTTGGTCATAAACAGACACATCAAGATGAAATGGTAGGATACCAATGATACATTCCTAGTCACATTTGAGGAAGATTTGGAATACCGCAGGATCTATTTCAACATCCACAAATCTGGCTTGTACCGGATTGCATGTAGGTATCCCGCATTTCCATGCACAGACATGATACATTGGATTCTCTTGCACACTAATCCTGAGACGATGATGTTGAGTAGTGTCTAAAAGACAGAGCTTGTTACCTTTAGGGTGAAGGACTATTAGGAGATGTATCACTTTCCACAGCTGGTGATCACAATGGAGAAACCTTGCAGCAACACAAACTCCACGCAACAACACAAACTCCATAGGTATCTTGAAGAGTTGGATTGAAAGAGCCAACTAAGTTCATAACAACACCTAGTATGGCTTACAAGATGAAGATAATGCATCTTTGCATGCCACTTATATGACCAAGAGAGCATAGAGACCTTCCTGCAGAGATGGGTGATTGCATTGGACCAACTGGCCAGCGAAGGAAGACCATGCAACTAGTCCGACATGTTGGCTCTCAAGTTGAAGGAATAGGTGATAGAAGCCCGGCATCCGCCCAAAGGTCAACAAGTAGAGATGTACATGTCCACTTATATTCTGGATGCAATCTGTGCCCACTAGCAGTTCCCAGGTTTGAAGTGGGCATGGACACCTTCAGAAACCATTGTGCACACTTATTGTAGATTGTTCTCCGAATGCAACTTCTACAGAGTCATCACACAGTTGTCAGACCACTTTGTCACCCTGGTGTGTAAAATGATATTTGAGCAGGATCCACCTTGCATGTCACAGGTAGCATTGGAGGCATTGATTGACATAGTAGATTCGTACGCCTCGCCCCTTGGCACCTTCATATGGATGTACAACGTGGAGAAGCCCCCGCATGTTTTACTGAAGTTTTCCATGGACAAGCTTGTGATGCAAGGAGTGGCTTATCAAATCTTGACATGGTTTTCAACTAGATTGCATAGGAAGAAGAAGGCACCTTGGCCCACTCTTCCTTCGCAGATCGGGTTATACGAGATACGGAATTGCAAGCATGTTGATACCAAGATGAAGGAGTTCAAAAGATTCACTTTCAGCACTAGAAGTTTCAATCCCATGGATCCACGGGGCGTGTCATTGGCCTAAGGAAGACCCATGGAGATATTGTCACAACTTCTCAAGGCTCAATGAACCGATCAGCATAGTTGTGAAATGGTTAGAAAAGCGGCGCGAAGCAGCATCTTAGAGGGCACCATCATCAACAGCAACAGAGGGTAGCAGACTTGTGCATGAAAAAGGTAAGAGAAAGGTTGATGACAGCATAGAGGCAGAACAAAGTTGCAATTTCAAAGCAGATCCACTCGTGATGGAAGTAGCTTTGGAGATTAAGGCTAAGAGGCGATAACGTGACAAGTGAAATATGCAAAGGCAAAGAGATAAAGAGAATGGAGGAAACAGAGAAGGAGATTCAAGAGCTGAAGAAGCAACTCCGGGAAGAACAGGAGCTACATAGAAGAGATAAGGAAGCACAGTAGGGACAGACACATCAAGAGGCGCAACATGCACAAATTGCAGAAACTGCACCCATACAAGTTATAGACTCATCCGAGTAGTTGGCACAGAGTGTACAGGGTGAGCAGTCATAGGAGCGGGACTTAGCTCAATAGATTGAATAGATGCTAGAGCAGATGGATATTGACATGGTGTAGCCAGAGTTAGATCAGGATACATACCTCATGCCTCATCACCAAGAGGTCACCCCGTCAGCTTCACCAGATCCTGAAGCAGAGCTAGTCCCAAGCGATCAAGGAGACACAGAGATCCTTGAAAACAATCCAGAAGTGGAGATGCAAAACATATCTTTCGACGAGTCGCAACACGGAGTTGTGCAATCACACAAAGTGCCTACTCTAGATGTCTACACATCTCCTATGCAGTCTGCAGAATGAGTGATCGTATCTGATGTGCGCAAACATCCATCAACATTGGTCAATGCTACCAAAGCATATGCTGAGGCCACCAGCTCGATTGTTCGATTATTGATAACAGAGAACGAGAACATGGCCAAGGAGTTACAAATGGCCAAGAAAGGAGGAGAGAAGGTTACCTCATCCTCCAGAAAGGATTTGAAGAGAGTGCAACTGGATGAATTATCGTCCCTCGAAATAGTCATGCAGATGTTGTATTCCAGATTCGGCACCATGCATAAGGCATTTGTCCATCTCAATAGTTGGCAGTAGCACTGTGTTAGGAGAGCATGTATCTTGTCAAATTTTCACACTGTTGTTGACCGCATGCAGACATGGAAAATGAGATACAAAGGAGCCCCATTACATTTTCCAAAGATGATGAAGCCGAGTGTGGTAGAGTTGAAGGCACGCATCTAGAGTTAGATCCGAAACTATGAGGAACTGGTGCAGCTCATCACCAGTTTGTAGGTTTCGCATGCATGGGTATTTAGAAGCATGGATGTCATTGTGTGCACACACGTGATCCCATCTATTGGCACACTCACCGAGGTGAAATCGAAGAACCAAGTCCAAATGGAGCTGGAGATGTACTTTAATGATTTTGTGTGTGTAGCCACCAGCGCAGACTTGGAGATCAATGCAAACACTATGCATAAGTATGTTGTTGGTCCAACTGCACTCAAGACTATGATGTGCATGTTATCAGATGAGTTGGCCAGAGGTGGCAAATCAGTGTACCCAGATGCAATGGAGGCATGATTTCGCTTTCAGCAGGATGTCACCATTGATCACATGGACACCATCATGGACTACCAAGCTTGGCATCAGTTCGCCACCATTGATCATAACGACGATCTCAAAGAGTTGGTCTTCCCACAGTTGTCCGAGTCTTAGTAGTGTCTTGCATGGGTTTCTCAAGCCTATTTTGTCTCACATGGGTACATGTGCAGATTGTAATGTAACATCTTGTAAAAGTGAAAGACCAAGTGTCAATGGTCGAATGTAAGAGTCATATAGTAGTTGAAGAGTCATGAAGGTAGGTGAAGAGTCACAAAGGGGAATGTCAAGGGTCACCCCACCCTTTTCTATTTATAGAACCTCATAACTCATTGTACAAGCTTTTGGGAGCCAATCTTCCTATTGGTGTATCTTAGAGAAAGCTTGGATTGTATTGTAACGAGCCTTGGCTTCTCCACAGTGCAGAGCTAGTATATCTCTTTGGAGGAGCAGGCAAAAGTGACTATAACATTTTGATGTTGGAACTAGTGGTTGCTCATGGTTGCATGTATGATTGGAACTTTCACTTTATTAATATAATAGAGCCAACATGTTTCATGCATATGTTGTTATTGTGTTTCAACTTTCTTGGTTACACTAATGATATATGTATATGTTTACTTATGCATGTATGTGTGGACTTTTCTATATATGTATGTATGAATCTTATTGAGATGTGATGTTGGTTTAACCATCACTTTGGATCATTGGTTTCCCTACCTTCCAGTTGGTGATGTATCTTTTCTCGTGTGTTCCCTTCCAATTCCACCATCAATGTGTTAGAACCCTTCATGCACCTTCCTTGGCTTGCCACTTCGGTCACACCCTTGCTACCAAAAAGGACATCCTGCTTGCCTCTACGTGCAATCACGGTCAAGGCGATACCATACGAACCACTACTAAGACTCCTACACCAAACCGTTTGAGGTCTAGTTGGGACTTCTTACTGGGGAGATCCCCTGACATGTTGGCGGGTCTAGCACTGTCAACAAATAAATATGGCCCACAGTAGTGATGTGGCCTTGACAACTCATGACACAACTTAACATGACACTGATGACATGGACTAGTTGGTTGTGGTGGCAATGTCAAGCTGATGTTGCTGTTGAGTGATGGATGTGTTCTTGGATTTTCTTTGTCTTCTCCTCCACATGGCTAGATGTTGCGAGGTCTTCAATGGTCTTGGTCTTGTAAGATGGTTACATTCATGTGTTCCTTTCACTTGCTCTTTGATGAGATTCTCTCATCCATCCACCTACAAGTGAGTCCTTTAGCATGTGTGCTCCTTCTTCATCCCATTTTTTGTCTCGCCATGATCTATCAGTGTACCTATTCTTGCAATTCACTTATAATGGGATGACATCAAATAAAATACCTCCTAGTCTAAGACTATGCATTGTTTTCCATGGTCTGAACCTAAGACAAATTACAAGCTAGTAAGAGGGCCTAGTAACTACACACTGCGCATTTCCAAGTGACAGGGATTGAGACTAGCAACTGAGACTGCATAGAGCGTAGCTCCGGCTGGGATGAGGAACTTTGTGGCACAGTCTTCACTATCGGGAAAAACTACGCAGTGGCCACTGGGAGGCAAGATTTCACAGTTGATTTCACCAATGGCAGCTACAAGGTGGGACCCTGGGAGGCACATCTGTGTATTTTTATGAGGGAAGACAAGACAAGGTAGTAGAAGGACCAGAGGGGACATTTCTGTGTAATTTTTGGGAGCAGTGAGTCCTGGCTAAGGGAAGACACTGGGAGGACATCTATACACAGTTCTAGGAGGTAAAGCAGGCTCAAGTCTCTGAGCATTACGAGGTTTCAACAAGTAGGGAGGAGGCTTGATGAACAATCTCGTAAAGTGCACAGTTTAGGTCGAGCTCTGAGGCAGTTTCTATGCAATTCTAGGAAGAAAGGCAGGTTTCTCACTTCTGGGATCGCACATTGAAACTGTCCTAGAGGACAACCTCAAGCACTGTGCACTTCTAGGTAGAAAAGCATCATCACTGAGGGCTAAGACTGCGTAGTGCATCCTTGTCGAGGTCTGCTGAGAGGGGGGTTGTCTAGACAGAAGGATTTTTAGTAAAATGGCTAAGTGTGGGAAGCAATTGTACCTGGGAGGACTTGACATTGTGATCACATACTTAACATACTTTGAAAACATTACCACATAGACCACCGGGATAACAAGACAAAGCATTTCCCTCTATGAGACTGTCTAGAGTTAAAAACGATAAGCATGACACTTGGGATAGACCTTTGGACAACCGTGATGACACTTGCGCGACAATGCTTACAACTTTGTTTATGAGTGTTATAGATGTTTACATAACTAGGACAACTCAAACACACAAAGACAAACCTTCGAAATCACCAGAATAGGACTGCAAGCATGATAAAGAAATCAACATGCCAAAAGACGACAATTGGCCAAATAGGAAAAAGGGTGAAAAAGACTCTGCAGGAGCTCATGGGATCAGCCTGAGTGTTTGCAACCATCAAAGAAAAACCAAGGAAGGCTCCAAAAATTGAGTGCAAGACAAAATTTTGGAGGGTGTTCTAACCGCTACAACACTTGGCGACACATTGATTGAATACCAACTTCTCTGTTTTGGTTCATTTTTATTGCAAGGCCTTGATCCTTGATTCAATGTGTAGATTACTTTAGCTTCCCCACGTGCCCCATGGACAAACATGGTTCACTTTATACCTTCTCAGTTGATCACACCATAAGATTCAGCCAGATCATAGTGTTTCAAATCAGGAAGGGTAGTTTTCCTTGTGAGATTAAGATTTTCAGAGTATAGTTTTTGTCTCTGGTGTTTCTTTACTTCCAATAGGCCTGGACAGTACCTCGCCAGAGTCACGCAGGAACACAAGCATTGCTCCACTGCCATCCAGCCTAGACAGTACCCCGGTGGAGTTGCCTACTTCGGATCTTTGCACAGGAAGCCTTTTGCCTTTGTTATTTTTTAAAGAGAACTATGCATAGGAACTTATTTATTTTTGGGGCAGAAGAGGGGTCCTGACTTATTGAGAGAAGGAAAAGTTGTTCGTTTAGAGAAGCATGTAAATACCTCTGATTCAGGTTTGCTCATTTAGATTTTCCCCTTCTTCGTTTCTACTAGTTGGATGAGCTTGAAAACACCAGAGAAGAAAACTGAGTATAGGCATGAGGTTTCCTAGTTTGGACACAGGTTCATGGCTTGACCAAAACTCTCCTTATAGATGGATCATATTATCCATCAAGAATTGGTCAGCCAAAATTTACAATCAAACACAAGGAAGACAGACACAGGGCTAGCCAAGCATTGTAGCATCATAAGACTCCTTGAACTTCAGCCACATACACTTTCAGAAGCCCTAGTGAAATGAGGCACAACACTTATTTATATAAGCGAAAACAACAGAAAAGCAAAGAAAACAAAATAGCAAACAAAAACAACACAACAGGAAATGAAAAGACTATGTACATAGTGCGGGGTGTGGACCCAGATCTTATTGAAAATAACATTTTAAGTCTTGACCATTGACAAGGAGAGAGTTAATCTTCCCCTCAAGTGATTGGAGGCAATATGTGTGTTTTCCAAGCTTCTCGTTGACTGTAAAAGGACCAATCCACAGGGATTGAAACTTCGTGTGCTTGCCTTTGTCCTCATGGGCTTTGTCCCACTTTAAGATTAATTCACCCACACTGAAGCTAGTACTCCCTACAAAATTTCTATCAAACCATCTCTTGATACAGTTATGGTTGAGTGTAAATTTTTCTTTTGCTTTCATCCTTTCTTCCTATAACTTGTGCAGTGCATCCATCCTATCCTTAACTAAAAGACATGACCTGCCTTGGGATTCTTGGGACAACTGGAGAGCAGGAAATTAGATGTTTGGCGAGAGGACAGATTCATTTCCATATACCAAGAAGTAGGGGGAGGTATTCAAAGAAGGATTAGGTGTGACTCCGTCAGCCCATAAAGCATTCACCAAAGTGGAGTGGCAGTTTCATTTTTCAAAGTAAATGGTCTTTTTTATAATGGGAGTGAGGTTCTTGTTTGTAGATTCGACAAGACCATTTCCTTGTGGGTAGTAATTAGCAGAATGCTTCAAAAAAATACCATTTTCCAATGTAAAGACAAAAATATTTAACGAAGAAAAGTACCTTGCATTGTCAAAAAAAGTGGTGTAGGAATGCCAAACTTGGAGATGATGTTTTGTTGTAGGAAGTTGTTGACTTCTTGATCATTCACTTGTTTCAGCGGAATTTTTTTTGTCCACCACGTGAAGTAATCTATGGCAGTCAAAATATAGTGGTGTTGCTTTGATGAATGTGGGAAAATATCCCCAATGAAACCCAAGCCCCACTATTGGAATGGTTCTTCCACTGCAATAGGTTGTTGTGGGGTTGCTGAGTTTCGACTTCTATCGGTGCATCTCTGACAGACCGGACACTTGCAAGCATAAGAAAGTGCATCATTGAATAATGTAGGCCAGTAGAAATCAGAGCACATAACCTTGTGTGTTGTTGTGTTACCCGCGAAGTGTCCCCCGACTAGTCTGTCATGAAGATCACATAACACCTTTTCTAAATCTTGTGCCTCTAGGTACCTGAGAAAAATACCATTGTGGTGCTTTGTGTATAGCACCCCATGCACCAGCTGGTAAGATATAGCTTTGAGTCAGAGTGCCCTCTTCTGCCACATAGAAAAATGGGAGGGCATGGTGTTGTGCCCAAGGTACTGTCATACTTCTATGTACCAAGAGTTTTTGTGTGAAGTAGGAGAGCCTCACTCAACATTGTACATTTATATTTCTTGCTCCCAGCCTATGAGCTCTTCTTCTTCCTCTCGGGCATGTACTGCTTCTGCTGCTAGTCTGCAAAGACCATGACCCTTGATGGTGTTAACTAGATTTATGTCAATATCATACTCTTGTTGTCTTGTCATCCAGTTCGCCCTTCTTTCACCCATCTCTTGTTGAATAAGCAGTGATGTGACCGTTGGGTGCAGCGCAAAGATAATGCAATGGTTTTTCAATAGGTAGGGTCTGAAATGCTTCAGTCCCTTGTACAGTACATAGGCTTGTTTTTCCATGATGGGATAGTTGAATTTCGGTCCTTGCAGGCTCGCACTCATGAAGGAGATGGGTCGCTCATTTTTCAACTCATCCTTCTGAGTGAGCACTGCAGCGAGTGAAGTGTCAGAAGCAAAAGTATAGACAAAGAAATCTTTGTTGAAGTTTGGGCTATATAGTGTTGGTGCCTATGCTATTTCTTTCTTGATATGGGCAAACATGTCTTTTTACATCTTCCCCCAACCTTAAATTGCGTCTTTAATGATCATCTCCTTATGGGTTTCACAATCTGCGCATAATCAAAGATGAACTTTCTGAGGAAGTTGATCTTTCCCAAGAAAGACTGCATAGCTTTCTTGTTCACAGGGTGGGGAATCTGTGTGATGGTCTGAAATCTGTCTAGATCTACCTTGATCCCACTTTTTGAAATGATGTGTCCAAGTAGGTTACTCTCAGACATTGTGAAGATGCTCTTCTTGGGATTCAAGGATATCTTGTATTTTAAACATCGCTAGAAAAAATTCTTAAGATGGCGCAAGTATTTTGACCACTATCTTAAGAAGGTTGTCACATCATTAAGGTAGACTACTATGCTTTGTCTGATGAGCCCACAGAAGGTGATGTCCATTGCGCATTGGAATGTTGCACCTGCATTCAACAACCCAAATGGAATTCTGCGAAAAGTGAACGTACCCCACCTAGTACATAATGTTGTTTTAAGTCTTCTAGGCTCTGCTACCAGAACCTGGTTGTATCCTGAAAAGTCATCAAGCAAAGAAAATATCTATGCTCTAGATACAATCCGTAGTATATGCTCCATGGACGACACTGGGTAGTTGTCCTTGTCTGAGGTGCGATTGAGATTATAGAAATCTACACACAGGCAAATCTCCCAGACTTCTTTTTGACAGGGACTAAATTGGAAACCTATGTCGAATGTCGCACTTTGTAGATGATCCTAGCATCCAAAAACTTGGTCAGTTCTTTCTATATGAGGGGCTCAAGTGATGGATGAACTTTCCTTAGCTTTTGTTGAAAAGTCTTGACCCCTTCCTTGATTGGTATGACTTTCTGGATTATTTGTGTTTCATATGTCTTACTATCATCGTACGTCCATGTGAATACATCATGGTACTATCTATAAAGGCAAATGAAAATTTTCCACTCTTTTGATGTACAATATGTACCAAGATTTACAAACTTTAGATCCTTATCCATTCCCAAATTAATTTATGCGTGCAACAATGTAGAGCTGTGGGTTTTGGCATTCACTGGTCCCTAAAAGCAGTTATGCAAGCCATGCAGCTTCTTAAGTGATGCCACACCCTTGGGGGTGATTTTTCCTTTGCTTGCATCCTACAAAGCCTGATCATGCCTAACCTCATCTATCGTTGCGTCTTTGAAGACGTAAGTGTTAGCCATGAAATTAAGTATCTCTTGATCATCATAAAAAATGTGTAAATTAGTGACGTTGTCCAGGACAGATGGTTTATACAAATAGAAAACCTATCCCTTAATGATGACATCCTAGCAGTTGCATTCGCCAAGGAATATGCAACTGCATTACACATTCTTGGCACTGAAATAATTAAAATTTTAGAATTGAGAGATGAGTCTCCATACCTCTTGTTGATAAATCTTAAGACGGGGTGACACACAGTGTATGGTGTTACGTACCTGACGCATCATGATCTCTGAGTCACCTACCACTTTTAGAACAACAATGTTGAGGCATATGGATTTTGTAAGCCCAAGACGAGTGCTTCATACTCGGCGGTGTTGTTCGTGCACTTGAACTCCAAGTGGCTAGAGATTAAGTGTTTTCCCTACAATGGGTCTGTTAAAACACAACAGGCTCGAGAGCCCTCCTTCGTCTTGCATCCGTCAAAGTACATGGTCCACATGTCATCTGTACAAGGACCGCTTTCACACTAGTACTACTATCACTACTACTACTATTGTTACAAAATAATGTTCAAGTTTCATTTTCGCATGTAAGGAGGCCCAACTGTGTGTCTGGTGGGGTAGGTGATGGCTCTACAAGATAACACCCCAACTGTGTTTCCATAAGAAATTGTTGAACATAAGTTCTACAAAAGGCAATAGTTCATTTCCTCCATTCAAGGGAGTCACGTTGTGCTTCATGTATCTCTTTTACAATACTTGGATGTAGTTATTTTTTCATTATACAGAAGCCATAAGTGTGACCAGTCAGTGGCAAAGTATCCTTGCAGCTTGCTTGATCAGTCTCCACTGAGAAACATGTTGTATGCTTCTGGGATGTCCACAACTACAATATCAGTGCATTGATGAACTCGTCCGTCAAATGATAACCGGATGATCGCATCCCTAAGTTCACCAATGGTTGGTACACATGTTATGTCTAGTTGGATTATCTATGTACTTGTGTTACTCCATTAGGCATTTATCTTCTTAGCAATCAAGAGTGGCATGACATTGACTGATGTGCTAGAGTCAACCAAGCAATTGTGAACATTGAAATTGAAGATTTCAAATGATAACAAGAATGGTGGCCAGAGTGAGTTCGCCTCCTCCATGCGGAGCGCGTTGAGCACATATGCAAGTGTGTCAGGAAACTTATTTGATCCCTTGTTGGAAGAGGTAGCAACACCTGTAGAGGTTTTCCCAAGTGCTCGCAGAAGAATGTCCCGCTGACTCATGATTTTGGTTAGCTCATATAGAGATATGTTTTCATGAGTCTTCTTCATCTCTTTTACAATATTATAATACAAAGCGAGGAGACTCACCGAGGTGTCTAGGGGTGGACTCGAATTCATGGTTTCCGGTGAACTGCTTTTGTCTTTGTTGCTCGTGGAAACACTCTTTGTTGTAGTTGTCTTCCCAGACTTGCTTTGAGTTTTCTTTGTTGAGTTAACCAGCGAACCTACTGTCCTTAACATATTTGGTCTTATTTTATCTCTCAATATCTCAAGCACAGTGGGTACCCCTTGGCTTCTCAAGTTATACCAGATGTTTTTCTTTGAGGTCAGACCATCACTCGGAGGTTCCTTCTCAATGGTGGTCTTCTGGGATATGCGAGTACACTGATACATGTTTACTACATGCCTAATACTTGGGGCTTCATCAGATGCAAAAGCTTCTTCTTCTTCTTCATCATTAGGCTCAACCTGCTCATTAGCTGTGATAGTGTCGAACAACTGTGTCGCCATGTTGCTCATTACATGGTTCCATTCAGGGCACATTCTTTCCGAATGTTGTTCACGATGAAATAAAAAGTATGAGTATGTCGCGAGCTGATCAAGGTTCAGAACCAGATTGGAGCTATGCGCAAATTTGATTGGTTGGCTGTTTTTGCTTCCTAAAGCTACCTTCTTCTTTTGTGGGTACCTGGGAGACCTGTTGTTCACAGTTGTCTCATTCATTTGTTGTTTGAGTTCAGCAACTTCGGTGGTTAGGGACTTGAGGAAATGAGTAAGGTTCTCAATGTCACTTGATTCCTTTTCCTTAGCCTTACTCATAGAGGCCTGAGACCTCTTGCCCATATCTTTGGAGTCCTTAGTGGATTCATCATCTACAATGACTCCAATAGTGCGTAGGTCTTTCTCTACGGCAATAGCCTCTTCACAATTTTCTGTCAATGTTGGTCTCACAGCTTGCTTGATGAACTGTGCAATATTGGTCGGCAGTGCAGATGTGTAGTAGTCGATGGTGATGGAGTCATGAGATTTAGTGTCTGCTAAGAACTTGTTCAAAATGTGGTTAAACCTATAATTGAAATCTTTAACCTTTTCTTTCTGCTCCATCTTGAGACTACCAGCTCTTTCAGTAACATGGCGGGGGTCTTGTCTTTAGCAAAATTTTCAAAAAAGATCCATTTGAACACCCCCCAGTTCTAGATGGAATTTGATGGAAGGACATGGTACCATACAACTACTCTGCCATCCAAGGTACATGGAAATAGTTTGCATGCAACATCGTCATAACGTACCTTGAGTGTCTATAGATGTAGGTAGAACATGTCTAAGTGATCTTCTTCCTTCACTGTCTTTTTAGGGTCATATTTCATCAAGATCTTTTGCGTGTGTCTTGGCATCTTGTGCATGACATCCGAGAGTGCCAATGGGCCCTAAGTCATTCATTCCATATTTTGTTCTACTCCATAATTGAAATATTTAACCTTTTCTTTCTGCTCCATCTTGAGACTACCAGCTCTTTCAGTAACATGGCGGGGGTCTTGTCTTTAGCAAAATTTTCAAAAAAGATCCATTTGAACACCCCCCAGTTCTAGATGGAATTTGATGGAAGGACATGGTACCATACAACTACTCTGCCATCCAAGGTACATGGAAATAGTTTGCATGCAACATCGTCATAACGTACCTTGAGTGTCTATAGATGTAGGTAGAACATGTCTAAGTGATCTTCTTCCTTCACTGTCTTTTTAGGGTCATATTTCGTCAAGATCTTTTGTGTGTGTCTTGGCATCTTGTGCATGACATCCGAGAGTGCCAATGGGCCCTAAGTCATTCATTCCATATTTTGTTCTACCATGTTTTCCTCTTCGTCGTACTCCTCCTCCTATTTTGAATCTGATGGTTCTTCTTCCTCTTCTCCTCCTCCTTCGTTTCCTTCCCCTCTTCCTCCTCCACCAGAACTTGAGTCAGGGAATAAGAAGTTGTCTTCTTCTTCCTTTTGAAAGATTGGGGTTCCTCTTCTTTCTCCACAGCTTCTGCCAGCTCTTTAAGAGTGGTGAAGATCACTTCTTCCATCAATGAAAATACCACTCCTGTGGGGGTAGTCTTTTTCTTCCTTTGCGAATATGGAAGAGCGTACACTCCCAGAATCAATCCAATAACTTTTGTAGATTAACAGGTGATGGGATGAACAACTCAGATATGATGGTACAGGATTTCACATTCGGGTCTGGGAGGTGAGAAATGACCAACGCCATAATTGCGTGTAGGGGAGAGGGAGTGAATCTTAATTCCTTGACCAAATGCTAGATGAGTGGGGTCGGTGGGACAATCAGAAATGTTAATGGTGTTGGACCCGCCAACATTTAGGGGATCTCCCCAGCATGAAGTCCCAACTAGACCCCACACTGTTTGGTGTAGGAGTCCCATCCAGTACGATGACCCAATTTCCATTTACTTCGATATTTTCCTTAGCTCTTGTTGTTCAACACATGATAGTGTTATGTTGTTATCTTCGAAAACCGAGGTGAGTGTTCTTGGGGAGTAAGTAATGTAACTTTTTTCTAGGTTCTCTTACTATAAAGGGGGAGAGTAAAGTGAGCCTCTAAGTGAGAGGTCGTAGTACCACCCAGGAGGAGACAAACATGAACCAGAAAGGGTATGTCTAGCATATAGTGGAATAGTCCACAACGGATGCAGCAGTCATTAAAACTAGAGTACAAGGGAAAACACGTACACCATCCAATAGAGTAGTCCACACAGACGTGATAGTTGTTATAACTAGTAAAAAAGAAAAGTATGTCTAATATCTTGCGGATTAATCCACAAGTATGAGACAACAGTGATAACCAATACAATAGATTCCCAACAATGTAAGTACTAAAACAACCAAAATAGTTCAACTATCTTAGTACAAGGGAAACAAACATGCATTACAAATGTTGAAAGAATAATCTTACAAAAATATACAAAACATGCATGAAAATGTGTTGGCTTTAATAGGCTTCTGAATTAAGAAAAAGTTCCAAGACACATTTGTACACCATACATCACTAGTCCCAATAGTGGGACATTGGAGCCACTCCTCGCTCCTCAAAGAACAGACTGAAAACTCTCAAGACTATGTGGGAGGAGCCAAGGTGAAAAGTCCCTGCTCATACAATGGGAGGGATATATATAGCCAAGGGTGTTGGGTTGTGTTATATTCTTTCCACATAGTTAACAAGGGGTTTGAGGGGTACTCGTAACCCCACTTTATGGGGTCCAGGGCAGCACCCCTGAAAATTTTGGTTTTGGACCCTATGTTAGGTTGGGCGGACCCACCTATGGTTTTGTGCATGATTTTCGCACATGTTTTTTGGACGCAATGGTTTTCGGTCCATGGTTTTGGATGCGATGGTTTTCAGTCCATGGTATTGGATACTTCGGCATGTATAAATATGTATTGTAACATTGAAAGGAAAAAAATGAGAAATCAGGCTGGTAGTCCCGGTTTTGGGATCCAGGGGAAAATCTCTGTGCATATGTGTTTTTATGTGTTATGCTCTCGCATTGTTTATTTTTCTATGATTTAGAATTTGTATGAAGGTAATTTTTGTACGGGGTTAAAACCTACATTTGGTATCAGATCTGTTTTGGCTTCAAGGGGACGCCTTTGTTACTGAGGGGTTTCGCTCGGGCCTGTGGTAGACCCTGTTCAGTGGGAGATCTGTGAGATCGATTTTGGTGGTGAAAGAAGATGGTAAGCAGCGGAAAGATAGAGATTGAGAAGTTCAATGGTCATAGTTTTGAGTTGTGGAAACTGAAGATAGAGGATCTGTTGGTGGATAAAGATCAGTGGATCGCGGTAGATCTGGGTACTAAACCAACGGGAGTGACCGAT
>APFE031254139.1:234036-257260 GCA_000404065.3 Pinus taeda | reverse complement strand
CACTAGTCAACCTACCAGTCAAAGCACTTCATCAGCACCATAAAGGCCAAAGGAGGTTGGCTCATCCAGTAGAAAGGAACCTAGGGCAAAGGTTTAATAGACCTACCAGAAGGGAAAAGGATTGGTTTTTTCCCCTGAGATCACTAAAGATGGGCATACACCTAGAGCTCTGACTAGGTCACAAACTAGACAATTGCCTAAAGAAACTACAACTGAGCAAGTTCAAGGAGAAATAGAGCAGTGACCTAGGCATGCAACTGGCTCACCCTTGTAACAATATGAGGAGGAAATGCCTCATGAAGAATAAATCTTTGACCACGTAGAGAAATCAGATGCAAATGTTATCAAGGAACAACAAGCAAAAATCCAAGCACTCAAAGATGATTTGGCAAAGGCAAACTACATGGTGGAATTTTTGAGACAAGAAAACGAAATTTTGAAGGTGAGATTGATGCAGCACAATACCTCACAAGTTCCTCCATCATCCACCCAGGCAAAGGAAAAAGGTAAAGTACTGATTGGTTTAGAAGAGCAGGTTAAAGACAAGGAGCCATATCCTTTATTTAAACAAAAAGACCCTGTTGACACTTTTGCAGCTGAGTTTGAGAAAGACAAGGAATATTGGCTTGAGAAGGTCAATGGGCACTTAGAGAAGCTCATGAGGAAGGAAAACAAAGACACTAAGCTTCAGAGGCACATGTAAAGACACTACTACACCATGAATTGGATTTCCAAAATTAGGGTTAGAAGCATGAAAAGGAAACTTAAGAAAACCCTAATCAAGCTAAAGAAAAAGGATAGTTTGGATTTTATTGTTGAAGCCTCTCTAGTTGTCTAGGCCACCACTCAAAGATATTAAAGATGAAGTTTGAGCCTATTTTGGTCAATTTTGGAATTTTTGGTGAATTCTGGCAATTTAGTGGCACAGAAGCGCAACAAGCTCACGGTGGGTTTCTTCTTCTCAAGGCATCCAAATTAGAAATGGCTTGCATGAATGGATAGCCCTTGACCTCTACATCACATTCATGTACATGCTTTACCATGTTAGCTCATCATTTTGGAGAAAAGGTAAAAAAATTGTCATTTTTCATGTTTCTGCCTCCTTTTTGGACCCTTCGCTGTGCTTCTGAAGTAGTCTCGGGAGAAATGATTTTTAGGTGCCTTGGAGGTGGAGTTTTGCAAGATTAAAGGTTCAGTGGTCTTATAGACATCCTAGGCTATCTTCACATACCTTCAGTTCGGTTTTAGGATACATAACAGTGACTAAAAATCCTCCACAAGCAGCACATTATGCTTTTGTCTCTCGCGTTGCGCTTCTAAGAAGTTTCGTTGCGCTTTTGCTAGGAAGCCAAATTTCGATGTTTAATGGGTCAAAATTACTTTCACTTGATGTATCTTGCCTTCTTAGATGTTTTTATGATGTAATTGAATTTCATAGTGACAATTAAGGTCATTTTCATGTAAATTTTATGGTCATAAATGCTTGTAAAGTGAATTAAGTTGGTTTCTAGCCTCCCTAGTTTTAGGTTTGGTTAGAGAGATTGTTGTAAACTATTCCTACCATGATGGATTCGACCCTTGAAAGGGGGGAATGTGGTTTTGGTCTATATGTAGCCTGATCTAAGTCATAAAGAGGGTTAAATGTTTGAGAATCATAGCTTGGAGCTAGTGTACTCTTTTTTGGAGTAATACAACAGGCAATTGTAGCTATTATCTTGGGATTATTGTGGTATGCTTTATTAACAATGTTCTTCTCTATTTACCATCAAATTGAATATATATTTTTCCTTACTACCATATCTATGCTTTCTTGTTATCATCTCATACGTGTTTAAGCATAATTCATAAGTTATATGCTCTGTTTTGATGAGATTTTCATACTAGTGTTCTATTTCTTATGATGATTGAGTTCATGGTTACATGCTCATCCTAATACTCTACCTTTTCATCCCTACACCATAATGACAACCTACTTTTGTCAATGAGCATACCTACCTTGCCCCATTATATCTCTGCAATTGATCTTGTGAAACCCTAGCCTAGTTCCTAGATCTATGAGCTTCATCCAACAAACCCTAAAATCAAACCCTAGTGAGCTTAATATCTAGCCTAACATATGATTTCCTCTCTAGGCACTTCATTGGTTTTGAGATTCTTAAGAGATCCCTCTTTCATTTGGTAGGGCTAGCTACCAGATCTAAAGTAGGTTTGAGGTTACCTTCGTCAGTCTCCTTTTTGAGCCTTGGGACACTAAGGCGTGCTAACATTTTTGATGACCATACTGGGGAACGAAATGTCAGATCTTCCCTGGGATTTTTCACATGAGTTCATCAAGATCTAGGCCTATGGGTGACAAGTTCTAGCTTTCAAAGAAGGCTGATTCGATAGTTGAGCAAGAGTGCAGATTGAGGAAAACACTGTCACCTAAAAGATATACAAGATGTAATCCCAGACACAACCCTCGAGCAGTAGTTGACAATCGTAAAATGCTCTTGATAAAGTTGAAGTCTCAGCTTCCATAATTTTAAATAGGTACATATCCATTGCTAAGAACTACATCTTTACCTACGCAATTGATTGCTCTTGAAGATTTGTCTTTTGATCTTGACTTTGAGCTATCATTATTCAAGTCGAAGTCTCAATATTCCCTTTCAGAGACACTTTTTGAGCCTTTTAAGTTTGAGTCATACATGTAATCTTCTGAGGCTTCATTTGCTAAGCTTGACAATATGTTTTGGTCATATTTTCATAAACTCCATAATTTAGTTGATTAGCTCAAAGTAACTTCTGAAAAGGCTTATACCCTATATCAACAAGAGGCTTTCCCCATTGTTTCATCATTTGTTACACCTCCTTACACAGTTACCCCGTCATATTCCACCACCAAACCATCATCTCCTCCCGATCCATCTTCTTCTAAAACATCTTCTCCATCAATACCCCATGTTGTAACTATCATACTACCTTCTGCAACCTTTATGGTGAGATTTGGCCCTTTGGTTTTCCTTATGAAAATTGTTGCATTACTTCAAAGTTATGGTCAAAGGCTACCTCTGTTTGATGGCACAACCGAGATCACAGCAAGGCAACATATTTAAAATATAGTTGATTTCATTGACCTTGAAGAAGAAGATGATGCCAAAATGCACCTTATAGATAAAACTTTTTCAGGTGAAGTGAAGAAATGGTTCCATCCTTTGAGAGTTGCTTCAGTAGCCAATCCCCAACATCTGACAAACCTATTCTTGGCAAGAGGGGAAGAAAAAAAGAGCCCCCTCCAGATTTTTGGCAAAAACAATTCATTGAAAAGAGATCTGAATGAATCCGTGCAAGACTTTATTGTAAGATCCAATAAGGTCTACAATGCTATCCCAGACAACATCAAACCTCCTCCTGACTTAGCATTGATTCACTACCACGATGATTTTGATCCTGATATTGGTTATCAGTTGAGCGAGAGGAATCCTACAACTCTTTGAAGAAATGCAGAGGAATGCCGTAAGTATTGAAGAAAACTTTCTAATTAAGAAAACTAAGATGAAAACATAAAAGAAGGTCATAATTAAAGAGGAGCCCTCTAATTCATCAAATGGTAAGATTGACACTTTAATCAAAACCATGGAGAAAATGATGGATAAGATTACAATATCTGACAATCAAGTCAGGAATCCTAATTACCGAGGTCAACAACAACAACCTCAATTTAGAATCAAACAAAGAGAGCAGAGGGGTCAGGATCAATAACACAATAGTTGATCGGTACCCCACTCCAGAAAAATTATGCACAGGGACTTGATGAAGAAGAAGAGCTTGCAGGAGAGAATCACTTTTTTGAGCAGGATCAACAACCTATTTTCCTCACAGTAGAGGATGAGTTTTCCAAGGAACCATATGCACCTGATGACTAGAGATTTGTTCTTTCAAATGATGATGTGTTGGCAGTCAAAACATAAGATTATCAAAGGGGTTACCAAAATGATCTTAGCCAAGTGCAAAGGCAATATAATTGAGGAACAAAAGTGTGCAGCTTACTTCAATTCCAAAGAAGCCAACTTCTCAAAAAGATACTCATACCAAAGAATCAACCTCTACAAATCAAAACAAAGAAAAGGAGCTTGCTACCACTAGTCAGGGAAAGAACAATGAAGAAACACAAACTAGAGGACAGAGAAAGGAAATTCTCGCCAAAGAACAGCCAGAAAAGAAGGATATGACTTCCAAAGAGGTAGAAAGACATCCTAACTTATTTAGCCTTGAGAATGAGATATCTAAACTGAAAGTTTCCATTCATTTGACCAAATTAGTTAAGAATGATAGGTATAAATTCCATATAGCCAAAATGTTAAAGGTTGATCAAATGTCATACATGGTGAATGTTAGTGATGACCACCCTGAGCTTTTGTTTGGCCTTACTGTAGATGGAAATTTAAAAGACAGTGAAGTCCCACTGTTGTCACCTTCTACATTCAGATTTCTAGTTGTACAAAGGTTGAAAAGAATATAGAGGTTTGGAGCTAACCTCCAATGCCACAAACACATTCAAAGCTAGATCAGACCCTCCCCATTGGAATTTTCTCTAAAGCATCTTTCTAACGGTATATATAACTCCCCATATTGACCTCAGAATCAAAAGTTAGAGAAGATCAAAGTTCTCCTTTCAAAGTCAGAAGGCAAAAGAAAATTGTCTAAGTGCACACCTCGGAACTCGCATATCGAGTATTTCGAAGCAGCCAGCAGGGGAGGGAGGAGAACGCCGGTGATCAGAGGTTCGACTGATCTCATACATCAACTATCACAAATATCAGAGGACCAGCAGTGGAGTGATCACTGATATCGCAAAACACATATCGGAGGTTCATGGAAACCGCAAATTAGCGATCACACTCAGAGCAAAACGACATTTCGCAAGTCAAATGCCTGGTATATCACAGGTCCATGGTCCATAGTCTATCGATGATCAGAGGTCCTCGTAGCGACAGATTAGTAGGAAATTGGAGGTTCCGGATGAATCGACATATCAATGATAGCAAGTACCGGAGGGTACAACCAAATATGTCGTCATGAAATCACTGAAGGATGATAACATTAAAAATCGTTGAGATCTAGGATTCTAGTGTTAAAGCGTCGAGGAGGGTTGATTGTGATTAACAAAGGAAATCAATTGCAAAACCAGAGAAGGGCGAGCATTTTCTCTCTCCTCCAACATGCCATGTGGTGGAATAGTATTGGTCTTGATAAACCCATGAGGCTGCTAACGTCATCATGATGTGGCGAGTATGAAGGACATGTGGCAAGTAAATTTGGCATTTCTATGGGTCATGAGGAGCCAAAATAGGGTGACATGTGTCACCACTCACAAGGTGACACGTGGCAAGTATGATGTCATCTCGCAAATCGGTGATCAGAGGTCCTGACTCATCGCATATTAAAATCGCAAGAGTTAGGAGGATGCAACCAGAGGGATGGATTAAAAAAAGTCTTGATCACTGATCTCTGATATTTGGTCATAGCCCTGGGTCATATGAAGGAAAAGGGGCCCAAAGAAAAAGGGGCTAAGGTGGACCAAATTGAGCCGTCCTGTTCGGTCTTTTAATACAAAATTCTAGAGATAATCACAGCTCGATGATGGAATACAGGGCTTCAAGAATGCAATGGGTTGGCAACTGAGACGTTTAAGAGGACATGGAGCATTCAAAAGTTGGCATGGGCTGACCTTGTAAGGCCCCTTGTGACATGAATCCAAGGTCGACACTGACAGAGTAAATGAATAAATGGAAGCTCGGGAGGACTTGATGATCCAGCATGGTGCTCCATACAGAAGGAAGACAAAGTACCGCCCAGGGAACCTATGCTTTTGTACTATGGCATTAAATTGATAGTTGACCACTCCCCGTTTTGAAGAATGAAGGATTCAAACAGTAAAGGTAGAAGCAACGAGAATCCACTGAGTGACACAGGTTGCCAAACCGTGGGCAAGAAACAACCTGAAGTAAAGGCGATCCCATGGATGGGCATGGAGATATTTTGTTGGCGTTTTCATCTGATTGTTGACTTGTTTTGTTATTGTGTAATGTGTCGCCATTTAATGAAGTAATTAATCTTTTGTAGTCATTCTTGGGCCATAGAGCCATCCCAGGCCAAGATAGCCAGTCGGTCTGACAGTTGAGGCTCGACTAAGCTATTTTGTTGTAATCACTGTTCAATGTTCCCCTCTCCAGATAAATAGTGGTAAGTAACACTTCACAGAGGTTCTAAATTCTAAATAAAAACTAGATGTTTTTTTTTTTTTGAGATTGTATGACTTCCAAAATGCATCTTTCAGAATATTAATGAAATGGTGGTGATTCCAACCTTCGAGTACTATAGTATGTTACCTCTCTGTTAAATTCGATTATGTTCATGTTTCCTTTCTGTTAAATTCGATTATGTTCATGTTTCCTCTCTGCTTCATGTAATTGTAGCTGCCATAAATGCTTCATATGTTCTTACAGATTCATTTGTATTGCCTTGTTAATGCACATGCCTGTATGTAGCTTGGAGATTACATCTTTAAATTACGCTCCATGAATCATCTCATCCAATCTTCCTTCATCCATTATGTCCATATGTAACTCGGATAAGTGTAGAACTCTTGAAGCTCCAAGCTTTATGTGATAAAAGTAGAATTCTTGAGGTTTCAAGCTCTATATGATGAGTTATTCTATCTCCTTTTATTATTTCATTTCTCTGCTCAAGCTGATTAGACTATAGGTCCTCGAACTACTTGGCCTCCACTAGTTTATACATATATTTATGTGATTTGTATATACGTAAGGATACCATAAACACATGGCTTATGTCTTTAGATGACAAACGAACCCCTATTGTTATTTATATATAGGAAAATATATGTACAAAAATGTATGTTATGTCTCCAGTTTCGAGAGAATCACATGAGACACACAAACTCTAGATGTTCCAGGCACTGGTCTTATAAGAAATCTGAGGCTGTCTTTGGTAGCGACAACATCTTTTGGCATCGTTGCCGAGGAACTTATTGAAGTATTTTGTCCCCTGGGATATGAAAAATTCAAGCACTCTTTGTGTAGGTGAGCAAAGATGTTTTGATTGCATCCTCATCACCTTGGTGACTCCACAAATCCAATTATATTCTATCATCATGGATTTTAAAAAGCCTCACACTCGATCAAATACCTCTCAGCAGAAAACCCCATCTGTATCTAACCCAGAGAAATAAATTTTCAAGAGAGTCTGGAAATAGAAAACTCCTACTACCTATGTTATTGTCTGATCATTCTTTGAAGCCGTTATCACTCAGAATTATCCTTAGAAGTTATCAGAAGAAGGAAGCATCTGAGGTAACCACAAACCAATCTCTTAGGCTTAGGCTCTAGCCAACCTAAGTCTAGAGAGGGCTCTCTCTATATAATTTAGCTTTGATTTTCTGAGATTTCAAGCTAGTTCTTAGTGTTCATGGGGGTTTGGTTTTGAATTTAAGGTTGGGTGGTGGAATTCTTGGAGCAGATGGATAGAGCTAGGTATTCAAGCCATTGGGCTATGGAGTCAACAAATGGATAGCATAACTGGATCAGATCATTAAAGGGAATGTTCACAGGGCAGGCTAGCAAAGCAGCATGCAAATCTTTAGGCATAATGGGTGAAGTAATTCCAACCAGGGTGAAAGGGCACTAAAGAATCCTTGGACCGGGATCAGAATGAAGAACAGTGGATGATCATGAACAAAGGGTAATTAAGAATCCTTTGCTATAGATCAGAGGAGAAACTACGAAAGCTAAGGAGTAGTTAAGAATTCCCTAGCTAAGATAGTTTAGGAGAAAACATTAAGAATGTAAAGCAGTCAAGACAAAGTGCATTCAAGCAATTTCTAAAATGTCATTCCTTGCTATACATTTAGATTTTAGAGATCTACACAAAAGATTATGGAAAAAACACAAGGAAAAACAACATTGAACATATGAGAATACTTATTTGTATTTCACTTTACACAAGAATCCTATAAAATATCCGATTTTTATTCCTTGGTCCAGCAAGCGAATCCAATCATTGATACAATAGAACTTTGATTTGAGAAAAAATGTCTATAGAAATGTCTTGGAATCCACTCTCCATACTTCGAACTGTGAAGTATTTATACAAAAATATTTACAAAATATCTCAAAACAACTTGAGACTTAATCCAGGGAATAAAAACATCTTATTCCATGAAGATAAAGACAGATGTTGAACTGCTTCATGCTGTCCCTTTTATTGTGGAGTTGCTCGCTGTTTTAGTTGAGTTGGAGCCCTTTAAGCTGGCTGATATTTGTAGCATTTCGACGCTGGAATCTTCTTTACTTTCATCTTTCACTGCTACTCTTTGACCCTACTACTCTTTGACCCTGCTGCTCTGCTTTTATTGGTTTATATGGTTGCCTTCGTTTACTATGCAATAACTTTCTGATGTAAATTTATTGTAGTAAATCTATCATGTTTTCCCACCATTACTCATCAGGTAGTTTTACATTCATCATCCTTATGTAGATTTCATCTGCCTCTGTGTACTTTGCAAAATTTGGCTTAGTGAGGAACAAGTATTTCACCTCATGCTCTAGGAAAAACAAGTTCTCCAATGTGTCATATAACACTTTGCCTGTTGGGACGGTTTTAATGGCTGAAGTACTTGCTTGTTCCTTAGCCAATCTTCTTATAATCTAGTTGGGGCATGAGCTTGTCATTGATGATGATAGGACTGGGAATACCCTTCTCCCTCAAAATCTGAAACTTAGCCATGAACCTATCAATGGCTATTTGCATGTTATGGCACTTCTCTTCTAAGTTAAGCATAAGGTTTCTTCTGGAAAGAACCTTCCTAATCTCCGGAATGGCCTCAGTCCTATCTTCTATGTTAAGCTCATGGAGTTCATATCTGTTCTTGCTGTTTTAGAAGTGGATGAGTCGATTGGCATCCTCTGGTTTATTCCCCTGTTCTTCCTTTACTTTTTGTATAGCTTTAGTAGCTACCTTCAGTAATTATGTCTGCTCAAATATAACTTGAATTGATGGCCATATATCATTTACAGAGTCAGTGATATTGGCCTAGAGCATTTCTTTGGTTTGTCCCAGTGGTTTCTGTAGTGTTAAATCCTTCTCCAGGATTTTGATTCTCTCAGCCATTCTCAGTGCTTTTTGTGTTTCTTCCTTTTGTTGGAGTTGGGCAAGTTTACAATCAGTGTCCAGAATCGCTACCTTTTCCTTTAATCTCTTCATCTCTGTAGCCTGGATAGACATCTCTTCCATAGCTTTTACTAATTCTGCCGCTTTCTCTCCCTGTGTACCTGTTGCTACTGAAGATTTCGCTGTTACTGGTAATGCTGTGGCAGGTGGAGTTGTGGGTGCCAATGATGCTGCTAATGTGGAAGGATCTGCTGTAGATATAGTGGGGATGACAGTTCTAGAAGTTGTGGCCAAGTCACTTTGATTCGACTGAAATAAAGTGTCCAACTCCTTCTCTGTCTCCTTGAGTTGATCGTTTAGCTTCAAGACCAAGTCCATGAGCTCTTCATGTCCTTGCTGTGCTTCTAGGACTTCCTTTATTTGTGGGTGATGCAGCTGGGGTATCTTTAGCTACTTCTTGAGTGCAACAATGTCACCATTTTTCTGTTTAATCAGCTGCTCTGTTGCTTTTACATCTTTGGGACCGTGTCCCAATTCAATCACTAAGTCTTCTAAGGACTTGATTATATTATCCCTGGCCTGTGAGGAGGCCTTCTCCAACTGAAATTGTGCTGATATATTGTTTAGGGAGTTCTGTAATTGGTGGGCATCAATTGCCTTCCCTGTTAATGTGGAGTATATCATCTCCCATGTTTGCTTGTGCAGTTCCATCTAGTCAATGGGATGAATCTCCCTTTCCAGTACTTCAAAGTCCACCTTTTTGAAATTTGATGCTGCTCTTGGCTACTAAGTGGTTGGCTTGATAAATGTCATATGCATTTTCCCCTCTTTGATATCAAAGGCTGGCATTAGCCTTGTTTGATTAATGGGGGTCATCTTCAGATATTGGGCATATGTTTGGGCCTTAAGCCTCTCATTTCTAGCTTTGATCTCTTTGTATCTTTCATTAATATCTTGGTCCTTATCTGCAGGCATTCTAAAGGAAGATACCTCAACACTTTGCTGCCTCATCAACATCTGAGTCTGTGATGTGGAGGGCTCCTGCATACTCCCAGATGGAGTGGTGGGCCTACTTCTTTCAACCTCTGCGTTGCTGACCTCAGCTGAGTCATCAATGATCTCTTGCTTAGAGGTTGGATTGGGATTTTTCCTTTTGTTTGACTCTTGCTGTACATCAGAAGTAGGCATTCCTGAAGTGGAAGCCCTTCTTTGTTCCTTTTTGGGACCTTCTCCTCATTCTGAGGAGTTTGCATGACTGGATGTGCACTTGAAGTAGTTGTTAGTTCTTTTGATGGTTCTGTCCTGGTTGACTGTTCTGGCACCTATAGGAAAGAACCCTCATCAAGTTGTTTTTCTAGATCTATTAATGTGTTTTCCACAGCAACTCCAGTATTATCCATGTCCTCTAAAGTATTTTCCACCCATTATAATTGGTTGCCATACTTTTCTATCTCAGGGATGCGGTGATGGATATAGGGAGCCATCTTGTTCTTCTACCTTCTTTTGTAGATGAAATCCAAGGGATCATATATCCATATGAAGCTCTATTTTAGTTTTAATCTCTGAAGGATCAAGTTTGCCTCTTTTCCAACTTCTCTACTATTACAAATAAAAGGACCCAATTGGTCTTTGATCTTGAGCTGGGCTTTCTTTTTGGCTTTAAAAAAGTTTACCTCATCTGAATTAATTATTTTCATATAGTACTCCAGGGAAAATAACCTCATTGGGAGGTATTTAGGTAGTTTGTATGGGGCCAGCTCATAGCCATAAATCCCGATTTCAGTGTGGTTTTGGTACAAGTACCAATCTCCCACTTGATGATTGATGTTTAGATGAAGGACTCTCCTAATCTCAGGATTGATTCTTGGTGGAGGGGTTCCACTGAGCATGGTCATCATAGGGTGTACAAAGGAATCTATGAATTCATTGTATGAATAGGGGGAGGAATATTGATGAATTAATGGGGTCCAAAAGATCACTGATCTTGGTTGGCCCTTGGTGTCCAACTTTTGCAAGGTAAGTGGGAATTTATCTGCTTAGAATTATAAGAAAAGGTGCTATAAGACGGAGGAGTATTTGAAGACTCTCTCATTACTCATTCTGAGGAACTGTTCATGCATCTTGTCAGCTATGAACCGAGCATACTCATATATGACAGCAGGAGGCTGCCTGGAGTGTATATGGACATGAAAGCTAGGATGATTTCATAAATGTATTCACTTGTGGAGTAACCCAAAACACAAGGTATCATGGATACAATATTTCTACCCCAAGGAGAAAAGATAGTTGCTATATATGGAGGGGGGTCTTTGGGGGTATACTTCTCTTCTATGATGAAGGTTTGGATTAATTGGGTCAATCTTGCAGGGTTGAGCTTGGGAAATAAGTCCAACAGATCTCCAATTGAGAGCGGAGTCAAGTTTTGGCCAGGCTGGAGTTGTAGCATCTCATTTATAAATTCAGCAGTGATAGTGAAAAGTATAGCCTGGTTAGGGAACATGATTGCTCTTTGACTGGGGACATAGTTGGCATGGCAATAATGTACAATTTCAGGGAAAATGTGGACTTGGGGGAACTGGTACTTGGGAAAATTTGACTCCCAAAGGCCAATTTTGTCAGCATAGTTAAGGAAATTGTCCCTACTTTGGCAGTGTTTTTTGAGTAGGAGCTCTATGACAGAGGTGTCTTTTATCTGAAAATCCTTATCGGCTAGGGGGAGGTGGTCCAGGAAGTGGGGTATAGAGATGGGTCTTACATCCATGGCAATTGGGGCAACCATTCTCAGTTCTTGTGGATTTGAGAATGGGGGAGGTAATTTGCAGTGTTTTAGGGCAACGCTGGTTTAGCATAGAGTAGGCTTGAGTTCTTTGAGTTTCTTCAATTAATTTTTATCTTAACTAAGAATACTCAATAACTGGTTTTGAAATTGACAGGGTTTTTCAGTGAATTGTGGCTTAAATACCTGGAATTGAGGTAAACTGGCTCTGAACAGGGTGGCTGGCAACTGCAAAGGTCGAAAGGGCTCTGTGTAGGCTGGAAACTAACTGGGTGCTCTATGGCGTCTTTGGAGTGCAATTAGACGTGGGTTGATGACTTCGATGTTCGTAGATGCGTTTCAGAGGTTTACAGTTGAAATTCTAATGAAAACAAATGATTTGGGGCTTTTTTGGCTTTATGCACAAAAGTCAATTTTGGTAGGTATGGGGTGAACAATGGACAATTTGTCGTGTAGTGGGCGGACGGTAAATGGTTTCTATCACACCACTTTTGGGTGCTTGGTGGTATTCGAGAGGGGTCGCCTGATTGCACTCATCGGCTGACACGTAGCATCAGGGGTTGGTGGAAAAACCACTTTTTCGGGTGGGTATCATTCGGCGAATGGGTTGGCCCGATATGGATAAGGGCCGTCGGATGTGGAGGGAAGCGATCGCACGGTGATCGGGTAGGGAAACTGCGCGGAGGCTAGTGGGGGGCTCGACGGGTGCTTAAGTGCGGCGGTATCGGGGTTAATAATGGATTAACGAGTGATTAGGCCATCAGGGTGATTAACTGGGGTGATTAACGGGTTTTAAATGACACTTTATTTATTTTGATCGCAAATCGATCAATTAGAGATTTTGGGGGTGACTATATAGTTTATATTTAAACTAAGGAGTAGGGTTTATAAATACGTAGGAGCTAAATATATACGAGAAAATGGGTTTTACTATCGAGATTTAATATAATAAATTAGTAATTAATATGGAAAGATATGTGGAAAAGGGAAAAATCAATAATTAAATGGTTCTTTTTGTGAATTTGATGTTTTCACATGTTAACCTTAATACTTAGAGTAATGTGTTTTTGTGGGTTTTTTTGGGAAAAAGGGGTTTTCCATGGGGGTGATTACTTTCCCAAGGAAAATAGTGTTTTAACCTTAGGAAAAGGGATTTTATTAGGGAAATGAGGAGGAATGAATTTTTATGAGGGGAATTTAGTACTTGATATCCATAAATCATTGAACCGAGGATCCGGTCCCTCCAAAAGTCAGAGAAATGCTCCGAGCCTCTTTGATTTAAAGGTTTTGAGTACTTTGAACTTTATTTATGGGAAATTAGTAAAATAAAGGGGTGAAATGAATGGGGGAAGTTAATTAATTGACTTTGTAAATCGTTTGCATGCTTGATTGTTCATTCGTATCTAGAACTTTTATGATGAGGATGATAAATATGCTTTTGTCTAACCAATCATCATACTTTTGCAACCTTTCTTCTACTTACCCATCTACTCATCCTACCATTTTTTCTTCTCTTTATTAGAGTGCATTTGAGCTAGCAAACCCTTATCAAATACTTTTTCTTCCCTTTACAATAGTAAACTAACTAAATCTAAGCTTATTACATCCAAGGGCCCAGATTAAACAATTGAGCTCCTTTTATTTACTCTACCTATCTAATTGTCTGCCAAGGTTACATTGTTTGGCTAGATTTTTATTCTCTATCTATAGACATGAAATAGTCAAGTTTAAACATTTTGACTCTCATGGATTGTGGCAAGAATTACGAAGTGCACACAATCATTTATTATGCACAAAAAGTAAATAGTAGTGGCATTTTGGCTCACTCACTTTCATGGGTTTTTCTTTTCTTTTCTTGGGGTTCATATTTTTTTCATCTTTTTGACCTTTTTATTCTTTTAGGACATACCCTCTTTACATTTTTTAATTTTTCAATATGGAAAACATTTGCAAAAAACAAAGGTATGTACATATTACATGTTTTAATCTCAGTCATTCAAAATTATGGCTCCTATTGGTATAGGAACCTAACAGAAGCTTCCTCATCTAGCTCCCATCACATTGCCACTCACTGCTCATAATTTACTCCTAAGATCCTTACATACCCTGCTCTTAGTCTAGCCACTCCAACCACTGTGGTTTTGGCCCAAGTTCCTCCAGCAAATCTTTATCCCCCTCCATTAATTTAGATTGTTGTTATGGGCTTCTTACTGAATAAATATGCCCCTCTTGATTTACCTCAACCCCAAAGTGCCATGCCTTAGGACTACCTAAAATTTTGCCCAGGTTCAATGAGGAGGATGAAAACACTGCACAAAGACACATTGAAAACTTCTGTGCTTTTGTCGAGAATCTAAATGTACAACACCTCGATGTGGTCCTGAGACTCTTTCTACAATCCCTTGATGGAGAAGCCAGAAAGTGATTTAAAGCTCTACTTAGTGACTACCTGGGAGGAACTCGAAAACTCTTTCACACAAAAGTGGGGTGGAAAGAGAAATCATTTGTCCTCACAGAGTTCAATCTGATAAGGAAGAAGCGAGAAAAGGGTATTTCAGAATTCATAAAAAGGTTCAATAAGCAGTATAATAACCTGCCTTGTGAGATGACCGACAGTACAAAAGGCCACCATGGCAGATACTTCAAAGGGAAATAAAATATCAACTCGACCAGATCCCTCCTCTATTTTTAGAAGATGATCCCGATGAACAACCATAAGATACACATGAGATGTAGGGAAACTTGTATTCCTCTTTCTCTGAAGAAGAACATGAAAACATGGCTCACCAGGAGACAAGTCATGACAGAGAAGCAATAGTAAAGGAGGACGACATAGGTGATTATTGCAAACAGTTTGCAGATTTCGTGGAAGTAGAACTACAACGAAGGTATGATCTAAGATCTTCAAGAAAGAGATCGAGGGAACTGGAACAACAAGAGGGAACTGCTCCCCATGATATTCCCCCAATGCCAGATAAAGGGAAAGGTAAGCTGAATCCTGACTCATCCACTGTAAAAGTCTCCTCAAATAAGGAATGCAATAGTCCTAGGAACACACAAAAGAGAAGGCACCTGTTTGGATAAAAACAACCAATGAAAAGGAAAGATCTAGGAGGTGTAGAAAAAGGCCAACCTGCATTCAATCTTTAGAAGGAACTCAAAAAGGTAAAGATTCTTGTTCCCCTAATCGAACTTCTAAAGCATCCCACTTATAAAGCCCAAGTCTCTAAGTTCATGCTTCCATCCACCTTAGTACCAACCCATGACTGTTTAAACCTTCAAGAAGAAAGACCAATGGTTGTTTTTGGGCCTCATGTTGAAGAACTTGATCCTTCCATTGCACCCTTCTATGTGACCCTGGTAATTCATGACCTCTTATTGCATAACTGCATGTTGGACTCCGGAGCCTCGCATAACCTTATGCCCTTAGCCGTGATGAAACAACTTGGCTTGCAGATCACTAGGCCATATGATCCCAAAAATCTTTTCCTTGTGATGCATTAAAGAATTACATATTAAGCTTACATTTAAGCATGAAATTACAAGTGCATAAAAGAAGAGGAGGAGAAGAATAACAGTCACACATAGAAGACACATGATTGATATTGGAGTTTGTCTAGGAGGGACTACGTCTCCAAGTGCTGCTCGAATTAGTGGGGAGGCCTTGTTTTCATTAGATGGCAAAATAATGAAAGTACATCAAAAGTCAAAATGATGAACTTATACCTCCAAAATTGAAGAAGCATGAAAATTGTAGATCTCCGATGGAGAAACGGACAACACCATTGAGTTCGTGGCGTCGATAAATGCTGAAACTATATAAAATTTGTCGAACACTGACAAAGTGAAAATCAGGCCCCTTGGAGAAATTGCTCATATCATGGTTCCATCCCCGTCTCTGCACTGCTCATGGTTCACTTGCATAGAAGTGCGTGCCCACTTTTGACCTCCCTGGCGCACTGTGCAAAAAGGTTTAAATACATTTTGGTGGGCGGATTAAACAAGAAGTTATGTTGTAGACAGATTGGTAAAAGGTTTGAGTTATAAGGAGGAGTTTGGGTGGTTAAACCCCAACCCCTCCATATTTAACACCATTCCATTTTGGTTTTGAAACAACATTAACATTTTTGGGGGTCGGGTCCACATTGAGCGGCGCACCCCTTAACCTTCGTTGAATGCATTGGGTAGGTTGGCGGTTGGGTGTATTAAATGGTGGTGGTTGGAGTTTGGCATGTGAGGTTGCCTGGGGGGTGGGCCGGCCACACCAGCCAGGTGGGTTCGAGCCCCGCCAACCTCAATTCAATACTTGTCATCATGGGTGAGGCGTGGGCTGGTTCCACTGTAGGTGGCCCGCCCTGCCATATATAATACATTATAGTTACATTGTGGTTGGAGGGTTAGTAGGGGTCATGGCCCATCGACCCATTTTTAATATCAATTTTTTTGTTATGTAATAGTTCTGAGTGCGATGGGGGTGGCGGTGGTCATTGCCCACCACCATTTTAAAATATATATATTTTTTATTTTTATCTTAAAAAAATTATTTGGCATTTTTGTAAATTCGGAACATTGACCGAAGGAGTCAATTTAAGCAGGCCACAAATTTGCCTGGAATCTAGCCCAGGTTTTCCAGAATCCGGTGGCTGGATTTTGTCCAAATTGCTACATCCTTAAGCCTACTCAGTCACCCAAGTCAACCTTCAACTTTGAATACTCCTAATTTTTGCATACAAACTCAGTTTGACGAACCATTCACACCATCGCGATCACGACAACGAGATATTCAACATGAACATAGTTTAAGCACAATCCAAACACTTTTATTTTTGACCCTTTCTGAGTCCTCTTGGAGTTCTACATGAGTCTAGAGCCACCTCGATCAATCCTCCCCACTGAGGAGCTTTTGGACCCCAAAAGCATTCACACTTAGCACATTGTTTGTGTCCTTTTCAATCCACACTTTCAATCACCTGCACGCAAAACTGGTACATCTTTTGCAATCATGCACACCACACATGACTTAACAACCCTTCCTTGCCAAGTGTTTATAGCACACACTCCTTGGCCAAGGATTACATAAAAAGTGATCAATACCTCAACTACTAATAAGGAAAGGCCAAAATATGATCGTCGTGTTTTGAAGTGATGGGAATCACACCATAACTTTTACATTTACTTGCAATGTATGATTTATAATGGTGGCCATAATAAGCTATTATTTCTAAAAAAACCAACTTAATATAGCAGACCACCGTGAATGGGGTGGATTCATTTGTTGAACATGTTCACCTTTCGGCTCCTCTAGCGATGTTTCCAGAGCATGGAGCATCAAACATGTGGTTCGCTGGTGTCCCTCTTTGTTGCAATGACTACAACGATTCTTTTTCCTCCAAACTTTCAGGGCTGCCTTGGGGTGCTTTCCCTTGGTGTTCCTCTGATAAGTGTTCATGGAGACCTCACTATCCCTGAACTGTGAGGAAGGAGTTTCATCGTCTGTTGGTGGCTAGTTACTAGCTGTATTGGAGCTTTTTCCCATTCCCTTTCTGGCATATGGAAGTCCTGCATGACGCAACAATTCCTCGATTTTGATGGGGTTTACAATGCCTTGGCCTTTGATGCTGAGGCCCTTTCTCTGATACCCCATATTCTTCAATAGTTTGGATCAAATCCCTATAGTATGTTTTTCAAAAGTGGAGAATTCATCATCATGAAAATCATATGAAATCAGAGAATCGCTTTTTACCTCCAGATAGCTATGCTGTTGCTTTTCCAAGGCCTCATCCTTGGCTTGCAACTAGCGTAGTAATCTTTGTTTTTATTCCCTTGCCTCCTGTGGAAGCCTCCTTAGCTCAACATTCTCTGGTTCGATGCGATGATATATCTCCTCAAGTTCTTGGAGTCTATTGGAAATAATACTGAGAGGGGGGGTGAATAAGTATTATCAAATTCTTTTCAATAAACCTTCTAGATTTATACTTTAATTTATTCTTCAGATATTGATCATTAGTTTGTATGTCAGTACCTGTTGTGCCATACAACAAACCCCCATTTCATATCATTAAAATTCCAAAAACTATAATGTGAAATGGGTCCCTTTTTTATTTATTTTTTATTTTTTTGTTTCATATTGGTATCAATTCAAAGTTCCATTTCAAAAAACGCTCAAATAAAAGAAAACATCATTAAAAGGCCTTTTAATAAAACCAATCAAAAAACCCCAACATAAAACGATTTATCTTTATCATTGCGATAAAGCGATCGCGAGATCGCATATCGCAATGACAAAGAAAGCACAATATAAGGGACATCTTGGTTTTCGCTGATGCGAAATCGCTATCAGATATCGACAAAGCATAAAGTAACATAAGTAATGACCCTTGCTTTGATGCGATGCGAAATCGGCAATCGGCGATAACACTTAAAGCGCAAATAAGCTCCCCCTCGCTCGATGCGATGCGATATTGCTATCGGCGATCGACGACTCACCATGCCCTCATTCTAAGCGGCCTTACCAGCCATGCTCGACGCGATGCGATATCGCTATCGGTGATCGGGGATTCCAAAAAAAACCAATGCAATAACTTAGCATTTCCCCGATGCCCGATTGCGTAAAGGGTAAAAAAGCGCAGTTTTCAAAGTAACAGTTATAAAGGCAGTTTAATATGATTTATTCGTAATTAAGGCCATATCCTTTGGAAAGCCGCTCATTCGCGTTCAAACTGCCAAATCACCCAAAGCATGCTTCAAATAAATCATTCGGCCATTAATTGAAGCAACTGGAATTAATGAGATTGACAGGCCGTAACGACCATTTAATGAGAATAGCAGGCTTGAGATCTATCCACGGATTTGATCCTAAGGCCACCTTAAGTCGATTGATGGCTATGAATGCACCCAGATATATATACTTCATGCTGTTCAATTCATGTTATTGTTGCCTGTGTTACGCCTATCTTTCACTCTGTGCAAAATTCTTCCATAGAAACAGAAGAAAGTGGAATGGGAAAGAAATCCAAGAAGACTACAATGCCTACTGCTCCGCCAGCCGTAGGGAAAGCTGTCGTTGATCCATGTGGGAAGAACAAAGGGATTATATCAGATACGATGTGCTTAGGACTTACCAGGACCACTTGGCAAGGGACGTATAACTTGATTGAAGCAGAAGAGCCAAAGGTGACTGGGATAGAAGTCTTATGCGATAATACCAGCAAATCCGACGCCAATTTAAAAGACTTGGCTGACTCCTTTCTGCACAGAATAGCAGCCCGGGAGCAAGTTCTCCCATACACGGATGTGGTAAGATGGGCAATCCAAGAGCTCCCAATTATCAACAGATTGTTTAACACTGCAGACGGGAGGATTTTCGGTTCTTTTCGAGCCGAAGATCTAAGGCTAATGTATCACCTACCGCCAGAAGAGAAGAAATATAATGCGGCATTTCTGGAGAAATTTTGAGCAGAGAACGAGACCGAGTCTGAACCAATTCGAGGCTGGAGACAAAATCCAACGAAACACAAGCATGAAACCTCGGGTAAGTACTCAATTGACTCCCTATGCTCTCCTTACTGCTATGCTGGAATTATGATGTGTAGGTTATGGGGATTGCATGACTTTGCCAATTTCACCATAGATATGGTCGCCTTAATGGAGGCGGCATGTAGTGGCGAAATTATGGATTGGGCGGTTATATTATCAGACAAGTTAGCCAACGCCATTCTCGATTTCAGGTCTGACTTTCGCGTCACAGAGAGGGTTATTCCGCCATTCTATTACAGTGCCTATGTGATGGATGTGTTGTGTTTTAATTCTGAATTTCCTGTATTGGGATGGAGGTGGACATCGCAAGACCCCACACCCATTCATATATATTATAAAAAATTATGGAAGACTAATTATAAGCACCACCTTTATCAAATCTGCAACGGTTTTATGTTGCCAATTCATTATTCTATTTTTGATAAGCCTGCCCCGAAGATTTCTGAGCAAGCAGGGGTAGATTTGACCGCAATAGCAAGTTGGTTTGGGGAGGAGAAATTCACCTACATCAGAGTTTTTGGCAGTCAGGCCAAGCCACATGTGCTACCAGTTTACATCCTTGATAAGTTACTTGCCAGGGAAGTAGCTTATCAAATCAGTGCTGATGGGGTTACTCAGACCCTGAAAAGAGCGAAAAAACATGTTTGGCCCTCTTTTCCTTTACGAATTGGAATTTATACCCTGCATGATATCAAACATGCAAAGAAGGAAGCTGGGAAAATGAATTTGCTTACTCTGGCTACCCTGCCAAGAAGGCAGTATGATCCGAGGAAGATCGCTTACAATGCACTCGACCAGGCCAAATTGGCCAAGGTCGAGCACAAAGAAGACAGATTCGAGGATTTGTTTGCATCGGTCGAATCGCTGTATCAAGTTAAGTCGCTTGCCAAAAATGTGTATAACGATGAAGGGCTAGTCGAATTTAACAGAATTAGAGAACAGAGGTTACAAACTCTGCCTCTAGACCTGTTAGCGACTGTCCCAACAACAACAAGATCAAGCGAGCCTGAGCAGCTAAGTAATACGCCTCCTTCTACTACATCAAAACAGCAGGAGGAAGCACATAGCCAGAGGCAGGAAGTAACCCAGGAAAATGTGCAACGCCAAGAAGAGACCCAAGCGAAAACCCAAGAAGAGAGCACCTCTAAAAATAATAATGATATACTAGTTGATCCGAATTTGCTGCAGCAATGGCAGCAATTCAGTACAATCATCAGCAACCTAGAGTGCTCAAAAGATGATGAGGTTTCTAAAGAAGGCAACACGCAAGAAGCGACATCGAAACCGGTTTCGGGCGAAACCAGCGGCCTACCCAAATCTAGAGAAGCAGAGATAATTCCTAAAGATCCATCGGTTGAAATCATTTGCAAATTGAAGAGATTCCCCCTTTGGATGTATTTTATAGCCCTAAGCATAAAGCTGTTGTAAAGCGATAGAGGAAAAGGAGAAGAGCTGATCAACCTTCCCTATTCCCTGAATCAACAGTGACGGGCAATGTTGTGTGGAAAGAGGAATTCGACCCCTCCGATGACTGAACCAAGCTATCACAATTAGCCGGAGCATATTCGGTAGCAACCATTGATAAAGCATCGGAGGTGAGCAATTTATTAAAAACCAAGGATTAGGACATCTCTTCGCTACAGGCGAAATTATCGGAAGTGCAGCAGAAAGCAGAGCAGGCGGAGCAAGAATCGCTAGTGCAACAACAGAACAATAATCAGCTGACTAAGCAATTACAAGAGGAAAAGCAAAGGATTGATGAAGGTGCAATCCAAAGACAAAGGGAGCTATCGGTGGCATTGGAGCAATTGAGAATATCGACTAAGGGAACAATGAAAGCAAAAGATGAACAAATCGCTCAATTGACCACTCAAATTGAGCAAATGAAAAAGCTCCCTCAGATAGATGAATTCAAGGCGGAAGTGCTTCAGCTAAATAAGGCATTGATTAATCAAGTTAAGCTACTATGTCAGCAGATTACACAAGCAGAGCCATTGTGCGAGTTGGTAGTATCCATAAGCGAAAAGGTAGACAAAGCAAGGACCGAGTCAGATCAGGCCGAAGAAACACTGACAAACTTTATAGAATGGCAGGATTCTGATATAGGCCAGGCGGCTAATCTACCTAGAATTCTGGAATCGCACAAAGAAATATTATTCACAGAATGGCAATCGCAACTAATGAAGGCAGAAAGAGCAATTTCCAGATGCAAAACAACCACTGGAAATTTGATTGAATTAGTAAATAATACGCTTTATTTGTCTAATATGATTTCCCAATGTACTCCAGGTCAATTAACAGAGACAAATATGTTGGAGCACTCTTGCTATCCGGAGCTGGAGAAAAACGGAAGATTGATCGCTGGAATTAACAGTTTAACATGGGATGCTTATTGGTTCTTCTTAATCAAGCCATACAGCCAAAGAGCCACCTTGAAATGCCTCACGGATGATGTCGGGTATATCATACCCGACATTCAGGATGCCACCTTCGCCGCCCAATTCAGTTTGCGCCTCAACAGACCGCCAGAAGTGGAGCCGATGCTTGCGATAAGCCAGCTCAGGTTTAAGGGCAAACAACTTGAGTCATGACTCACATCGCCGACTGCCAGACCGCCTCTGAGAAATAGATCGCATTTACTGATACCAATTTAGTAGGATTTTGTTTCATAGATTTTTTTAGCTTAGTAGTATTTATAGACCCTTTCATGCATTTAGAAAGGGTCGTAAAGTTTTGTATATGACTTAAATCCTGAAGTTGCACTATTGTACTTCAGGGATATTTTTTATGAAACTCGACCAATTATTCTGAATTTAATGAGGAAGGCTTTTATGCAAATGTGCACTATTGTCATTGTTTGAAAGCATTTCTGTGTTGAAGAAGGAATTTTGAATAGCGATTGATATTTCGGATTGATCTGCAGCTCACATGGTACTATTATCTGCGTCTGTACTCATTTTTGTTATATGAATTGTTGTTTAAATCACTCTTGCTATTATCACTTATATATATATGTGTTTTTCACAACATTCCTTATGCATTCCACTATTGGTTGTTTATCGCATGCTTCCCTTTCAATCGTATATATGTATCAATGATATAAACAGTGAATGCAGTAATTTGCATTTATCACTTCGTTGTGACTATTCACACGAAGTAATCTTTGAATGATTGAATGTCTCTTATTTATTTTACAGAGTCATCTATATGCTTGTTAGATAGATAAAGATTATTTAACGTTGCATTCTGAATGAATAAGTTGTTCCTGGGATTAGTATTAGTTTCCCTATTTCGGTCAATAGAATAAGCTAGTCACCTATCACTTAAGCAAACTATTCATCACTCATCCATCCCTTTTATTTCATTATCGGGAAACTGGTCCCGTTATCTCCAGTCGAAGCCACCATCCCAAACGGAAAAGGAGTTGTACTAAGGTTCAGACCGGGTGGTTATGCCCCAATGTTGTGGCAGCGATATCCGAGGCCTCAACATTTCTGGCGCTAGAAGGAGGGCCATCCGCTATGAATGGAGAGTAAGCATACACCTACAAACCATTCAAAGAGGAATTCACCCTCCGCCTCTCCTCGGACATCTCGTTCGCATTCTGAATCTCCAGTATCGAGACGAGACGAAGAGGAATCAACCACTACTGCTCAAATGCAACATACTTCAGAACACTTAAGTCCGGAGTCCCCTGAAGTTCAATCCATCATCCAAAAACTTCAAGGCTTCTCAATT
>APFE031254139.1:141152-222211 GCA_000404065.3 Pinus taeda | reverse complement strand
ATTTTACCATAGAAATGGTCCCCTTAATGGAGGCGGCATGTAGTGGTGAAATTATGGATTGGGCGGTTATATTATCAGACAAGTTAGCCAAAGCCATTCTCGATTTCAGGTCTGACTTTCGCGTCACAAAGAGGGTTATTCTGCCATTCTATTACAGTGCCTATGTGATGGATGTGTTGTGTTTTAATTCTGAATTTCCTGTATTGGGATGGAGGTGGACGTCGCAAGACCCCACACCCATTCACATATATTATAAAAAATTGTGGAAGACTAATTATAAGCACCACCTTTATCAAATCTGCAACGGTTTTATGTTGCCAATTCATTATTCTATTTTTGATAAGCTTGCCCCGAAGATTTCTGAGCAAGCAGGGGTAGATTTGACTGCAATAGCAAGTTGGTTTGGGGAGGAGAAATTCACCTACATCAGACTTTTTGGCAGTCAGGCCAGGCCACATGTGCTACCACTTTACATCCCCGATAAGTTACTTGCCAGGGAAGTAGCTTATCAAATCAATGCTGATGGGGTTACTTAGACCCTGAAAAAAGCGAAAAAACATGTTTGGCCCTCTTTTCCCTTATGAATTGGAATTTATACCCTGCATGATATCAAACATGCAGAGAAGGAAGCTGGGAAAATGAATTCGCTCACTCTGGCTACTCTGCCAAGCAGGCAGTATGATCCGAGGAAGATCGCTTACAATGCGCTCGACCAGGCCAAATTGGCCAAGGTCGAGCACAAAGAAGACAGATTCGAGGATTTTTGCATCGGCCGAATCGCTGTATCAAGTTAAGTCGCTTGCCAGAAATGTGTATAACGATGAAGGGCTAGTCGAATTTAACAGAATTAGAGAACAGAGGTTGCAAACTCTGCCTCTAGACCTGTTAGCGACTGTTCCAACGACAACCAGATCAAGCGAGCCTGAACAGCGAAGTAATACGCCACCTCCTACTACATCAAAGCAGCAGGAGGAAGTGCATAGCCAGCAGCAGGAAGTAATCTAGGAAAATGTGCAGCGACAAGAAGAAACCCAGGCGAAAGGCCAAGAAGAGGGCAACTCTAAAAATAATGGTGATATACTAGTTGATCCGAATTTGCCCCAGTAATGACAGCAATTCAGTACAAGTATCAGCAACCTAGAGTGCTCGAAAGATGATGAGGTTTCTAAAGAAGGCGACACGCAAGAAGCGACATCGAAACCGGTTTCGGGCGAAACCAGCATCCTACCCAAATCAAAATAAACAGAGATAATTCCTAAAGATCCAACGGGAGAAATCATTTTTCAAATTGAAGAGATTCCCCCTTTGGATGTATTTTATAGCCCTAACCATAAAGCTGTTGTAAAGCGACAGAGGAAAAGGAGAAGAGCTGATCAACCTTCCCTATTCCCTGAATCAACAGTGACGGGCAATGTTGTGTGGAAAGAGGAATTCGACCCCTCCGATGACTTAACCAAGCTATCACAATTCTCCGGAGCATATTCGGCAGCAACCATTGATAAAGCATCAGAGGTGAGCAATTTATTAAAAACCAAGGATCAGGACATCTCTTCGCTACAGGCGAAATTATCGGAAGTGCAGCAGAAAGCAGAGCAGGCGGAGCAAGAATTGCTAGTGCAGCAACAGAACAATAATCAGCTGACTAAGCAATTACAAGAGGAAAAGCAAAGGATTGATGAAGGCGCAATCCAAAGACAAAGGGAGCTATCGGCGGCATTGGAGCAATTGAGAATATCGACTAAGGGAACAATGAAAGCAAAAGATGAACAAATCGCTCAATTGACCACTCAAATTGAGCAAATGAAAACGCTCCCTCAGATAGATGAATTCAAGGCGGAAGCGCTTCAGCTAAATAAGGCATTGATTAATCAAGTTAAGCTACTATGTCAGCAGATTACACAAGCAGAACCATTGTGCGAGTCGGTAGCATCCATAAGCGAAAAGGTAGACAAAGCAAGGACCGAGTTGGATCAAGCCGAAGAAACACTGACAAACTTTATAGAATGGCAGGATTCTAATATAGGCGAGGTGGCTAATCTACCTAGAATTCTGGAATCGCACAAAGAAATATTATTCACAGAATGGCAATCGCAACTAATGAAGGCATAAAGAGAAATTTCCAGATGCAAAACAGCCACTGGAAATTTGATTGAATTAGTAAATAATATGCTTTATTTGTCTAATATGATTTCCCAATGTACTCCAGGTCAATTAACAGAGACAAATATGTTGGAGCACTCTTGCTATCCGGAGCTGGAGAAAAACGGAAGATTGATCGCTGGAATTAACAGTTTAACATGGGATGCTTATTGGTTCTTCTTAATCAAGCCATACAGCCAAAGAGCTACCTTGAAATGCCTCACGGATGATGTCGGGTATATCATACCCGACATTCAGGATGCCACCTTCGCCGCCCAATTCAGTTTGCGCCTCAACAGACCGCCAGAAGTGGAGCCGATGCTTGCGATAAGCCAGCTCAGGTTTAAGGGCAAACAACCTGAGTCATGACTCACATCGCCGACTGCCAGACCGCCTCTGAGAAATAGATTGCATTTACTGATACCAATTTAGTAGGATTTTGTTTCATAGGTTTTTTTAGCTTAGTAGTATTTATAGACCCTTTCATGCATTTAGAAAGGGTCGTAAAGTTTTGTATATGACTTAAATCCTGAAGTTGCACTATTGTACTTCAGGGATATTTTTTATGAAACTCGACCAATTATTCTGAATTTAGTGAGGAAGGCTTTTATGCAAATGTGCACTATTGTCATTGTTTGAAAGCATTTCTGTGTTGAAGAAGGAATTTTGAATAGCGATTGATATTTCGGATTGATCTGCAGCTCACATGGTACTATTATCTGCGTCTGTACTCATTTTTGTTATATGAATTGTTGTTTAAATCGCTCTTGCCGTTATCGCTTATATATATGTGTGTTTTTCACAGCATTCCTTATGCATTCCACTATTGGTTGTTTATCGCATGCTTCCCTTTCAATCGTATATATGTATCGATGATATAAACAGTGAATGCAGTAATTTATATTTATCGCTTCATTGTGACTATTCACACGAAGTAATCTTTGAATGATTGGATGTCTCTTATTTATTTTACAGAGTCATCTATATGCCTGTTAGATAGATAAAGATTATTTAATTGCATTCTGAATGAATAAGTTGTTCTCGGGATTAGTATTAGTTTCCCTATTTTGGTCAATAGAATAAGCTAGTCACCTATCACTTAAGAAAACTATTCATCACTCATCCATCCCTTTTATTTCATTATCGGGAAACTGGTCCCGTTATCTCCAGTCGGAGCCACCATCCCAAACGGAAAAGGAGCTGTACTAAGGTCCGGACCGGGTGGTTATCCCCCAATGTTGTGGCAGCGATTTCCGAGGCCTCAACAGTACCATATAATAATGAGCAAGAACAAGAAAGACAGATAAGCACACCAAGGAACACCAGATATAAGGTGGAAACCCAATGTGGGTGAAAACCACCTGCTGCAATATGTCTCTATCTTCTTTCAATTAGAAACTTCTTTTACAAAGATTTTGTACTGGTGCAGTCCTTTACCAGTATGCAGGCTGCAACCTGCAGAGAGCTACAACACTCTCTCGTTTTCCAGTCTCTCCTGGAAGGGAGCTACAACCCCCTTTGCTCTTTTTACTTCTTTAAGGACCACGTTTCATGAATTTTCAAACTGGATCCATGAACATCAAATAATCAACAAGTACATATGAAACAACCAAACTCCTTATACAATCAACCAATGAATCACCCAATTTCTTAGAATGCTGTAAACAGAAAGGCAATACCAGTAAACTAAACCCAGTACTCTGTAGCAAATAGATAAAAGGCAGCCAACAAATACTTCAAGGAAAAGTTCGCAGCTTGACCAATATAAACCTGCGGATACCTGCAGCTCTTCTGTGTCTAAACTGCACAGATCTGCACCTGATCTTTCTTGTGCACTGCGTACTTCTGCTCAGACCCGCAACTGCACTGTTTGTATGACAGCGTACCCCCGCACTGTGCCCTCTTCTGCGCTGCGTACCTCGCACTGCGCCTTCTTCTGCGCTGTGTGCCGTCCGCACTGCACTTTCTCCTGCGCTGCGTACCTCGCACTGCGCCTTTTGCTGCTCTGCGTACCCCCACACTGCGCCTTCTTCTGAACTGCGTGCCCCTGCACTCACGCCGTGGATCGCCTGCGAACTTCTGATTAGGGCCAAATCAACAGTCCTCCAATGTGCCACAGTCAGTTAGATCCACAGATTTGTTCATGCGCCCGAGAGATCATGACTTATCAATAGATTTGCCTTAAGTTTTCTCCTTGATTTAGATCTAGCTTTTAAAACCAATCACCCAAAATTTCAGATCTTAAGGTATTCCGATTTCACACACATATCTGGCCAAGAGATCTCCTTTCCTTTTTATAGGCAGGCCTTTCACAATACCACGGTCCAAAACCTTAATAACACAATACCATGAACCCAATACCTTGGATCAATATTTTTAGATGCAATACCACGGACCAAAACCATAGGATAAAAAATTGTCGGACTAATACCATGAACTATTCATGAAGATTCCCACGTGCATGCACTTTTATGCATTGGAGAGAGTGAAACTGGGGTCCGCACCTTCTGAACGGAGCACCTGCGTGTAAGACCGCACTCCTTGGTCGGTGTACCTGCGGGTCCGCAACTTCTTCTAGGATTACCTGCGGGTATCTTATTTTCAATGATTTTAAGTGCCTGAACTGAGATCTGCCACTAGAGTGAGTTGCCATCAAGTACAACACCTGTACCATAGTACCAACCAGAATCATAATTCCAACAGAGTCTTGCGGTGGGGAGTGCCTCTTTCGTTATGTCTGTTGAAATCCTTGATTCATTATCGGAATCAGACCCCATATCTATGGGTCCTCCTGCCATGTTCACAAGGGCTGCAAATTTTGTTTCATCGCCGAAATCAGAACCCAAGTCAATGGGCCTACCTCGTGTAAATCCCGTAGTTGTGACCTTCTCATCTCCCTCTGACTCAAAATCTTGGTTTTGATGCATGATGGTGGCGGCCTTCTGCTTCCCCTTTCTGTCATTCCTTTCAGGTCTCAGCTCAGGGTGTAGCGTCTAGAAATTTTCTTTGTCATGCCCCTTTTTCTCACAATGTGTACAAGAGGGCTCTGCTCCCCTTCTCTTAGCTGTTGCGGTTCTCTTTGGGTGGTCATCTTGTCCATGTGTTCCCCTATTTTCCAGACGAATGGCCTTTACACTGGCCGAGTCAATGGTAGTAGGTTCAAACAATAATAATGTATGTCTAATGTAACTATGTAATGATACAATATACTTAGTTGCTACTTCAGGCGAGTCAAGTGCAATGCCCAAATTAATTGCTTGTTTTCTAAACTCCTCAGTAAAGCTCTGAGCATCCTGACCTCTTCCTTGCCTTAAATATTGCCAATCCATTAAGCCTTTTTGCTTATAACCCAAGGGGTAAAATTGTTCTTTTAATGTAGAAATGAAACTAGGCCATGAGGAAAGAAGATTACCCACACTCTTACTACTTCGCAATTTGCTCTCCCACCAGACAAGGGCAGTGCCACTCAGCCGAAGAGAGGCCAATAGAATCTTTGCCTCGTCCTCTTTGATCTTCTGAATCAAGCAGTAGATCTCAATCTACCTAATCTAGTTATTAAGATTTTCTGCATAGCTTTCACTGTTATACATGGGCAGATCAAATTTATCATCTAATTTAAAGAAAAGTTTTCTTAGTTGCACCCCTTGAATTTCTATGATGATGGTGATGAGATGAAGAACAACTTTCACTCATGGAAGGAGAAGGAGGGGGTTCTTCTCCACCATTTCCATGCACTCAACCTTGTTCTTCTGCCTTTTTCCCTTCTTCTTTCTCCAACCTTGAAAGCAATTGACCAACATTTTATGCCATTGTATCGAAGGTTTTGCGGAAATTGAGCTCCTCTTCATAATGAGTCTCTTCATCTACCATGGTCCTTTTATGTGCATGCCCTGCTTCGGGATCGAAAGACTTTAGTTTCCCTTCGCCTCTTCGAAGCCTGTTTCTTGTTAGCATACAAACATGCAATTCACATCTACAAGGACCAGCTCTGATACCACTTGATCCCAAAAATCTTTTCCTTGTGATGCATCAAAGAATTACATATTAAGCTTGCATGTAACCATGAAATTACAAGTGCATAAAAGAAGAGGAAGAGAAGAATAGCAAGTCACACATAGAAGACACAGGATTGATATCAGAGTTTGTCCAAGCAGGACTATGTCTCCGGGCCGTGCTCGAATTAGTGGGGAGGCCCTGTTTTCATTAGATGGCAAAATAATGGAAGTACATCAAAAGTCAAAATGACAACCTTATACCTTCAAAATTGAAGAAATCTGAAAATGGTAGATCTCTGATGGAGAAATAGACAACATTGCTGAGTTCGTGGCATCGAGAAATGTTGAAACCATATAAAATTTGTCGAAAACTAACAAAGTGAAAATCTCCCCCCCAAAGAAATTGCTCAGATCATGGTTCTGACCCCCTCTCTACACTGCTCATGGTTCCACCTGCATAGAAGTGCGTGCCCGCACCTGGCCTCCCCGATGCACTTTGCAAAAAGGTTTAAATACATTTTGGTGGGCGTATTAAACAAGAAGTTCTATTGTAAATGGAATGGTAAAAGGATCGAGTTATAAGGAGGAGGTCAGGTGGTCAAACCCCGACCCCTCCATATTTAACACCATTTTGTTTTGGTTTTGAAACAACATTAACATTTTGGGGGGTCGGGTCCGCATTAGGCGGCCCGCCCCTTAACCTTCGTTGAACGCATTGGGTATGCTGGCGGTTGGGTGTATTAAATGGTGGTGGTTGGAGTTTGGCGTGTGAGGGTGCCTGGGAGGCAGGCTGACCACACCAACCGGGCAAGTTCGAGCCCTGCCACCCTCAGTTCAATACTTGTCATTGTGGGCGAGGCATGGGTCGAGTCCATTAGAGGTGGTCCGCCCCGCCATATATAATACATTATAGTTACATTGTGGTTGGAGGGTCGGCAGGTGTCATGGCCTGTCAACCCATTTTTAATATCAATTTTTTTTATTATGCAACAACTCAGGGTGCGATGGGAGTGGCAAGGGTCATGGCCCGCCACCATTTTTGTATATATATTTTTTGATTTTTATGTTAAAGAAAACATTTGGCATTTTTGTAAATTCGAAAAATTGACCAAAGGAGTCAATTTAAGCAGGTCACAAATTTTCCTGGAATTTGGCCCAGGTTTGCTGAAATCTGGTGGCTGGATTTTGTCCAAATTGCTACCTCCTTAAGCCTGCCTAGTCACCCAAGTCAACCTTGAACTTTGACTGCTCCTAATTTTCGCATACGAACTCGGTTTGACGAACCGTTCGCACCACCGTGATCACAACGACGAGATATTCAACATGAACCTAGTTCAAGCACAATCCAAACACTTTTATTTTTTTACCCTTTCTAAGTCCTCTTAGACTTCTGCATGAGTTTGTAGCCACCTGGATCACCGTAAAAGAATATATACTCCTTTGACTCTAAGGGGGTCAAATTCTTGGATATGATAAAAGATCTGGTGGTAAAACTAGCTCATATCGTTGTGACGAGTGTAGTGATGGACATAGTAGTGGCAGATATTCCCCCTCAATTCGACATTCTCCTATCTAGGTCTTAGGGTTCCAAGGTGGGGAGCTATGTCAAATTAGATCTAAATTATGCCACTATTCCTACTTTTGGAGGTGAAGAAAGGAGGTTTTACAGAGAGTCCAGATGTGTAAAAACTATGACCCCAGTGGAAGGTTCTAAAAATTGCCTAGTGTATGGAAAAAAAAGTGACCTCTCCTGCTTGTTCCCAGTAGAAGATGAGACCATCTTAAAAGAAACACTAACACACCTTACGATGTAGGTAGAACACCAACACATAGATGAAAACAAAGTGTGGAATTTATGCTTTGACGGAGTGAATTCCAAAGAGGGAAATGGAGCAGGAGTATTATTGGTATCCCCTGAGGGTAGTCTGATACCCCTCTCATTCAAGCTGGAGTTTGAGGTAATCAACAACGTGGTAGAGTATGAATCATTTCTCCTTGGGATACAAAAAACAAGGAATATGAATATTGAATGCTTAATTGTGCATGGAGACTCCGAGTTGACTGTAAAGCAAATCGAAAATCAGTGCTAGGCTAAACACCCATATTGAGGACTTACCAGAATGAAGTATGGGATTTAATTGATAAATTATTCCTGGCCTTTAATATCCTATTTTTGACTAGAGAAGGGAATATAATGGTTGATTCCCTTGCTGTAGCAGCAAGAAATTTCAAATCTCCTCAAAATCCGCTTCTCAGGTACGAGGTGGAAGTCAGATACAAACCTTCTATACTTGATAATGTCAAGCATTGACAGATATTCAAGGACAATGAGCAGATCAAACGATTTATAGAAGTAGTTGGGGAGTTCACTAAGCCAAGTATCGATTAAGGAGAGGAAAAAGAGGCAGATCAAGCACCAATTCTGTGGGAAGACATAGTGGATGGATGGAAAATTCTACAACTGAAAGGGAATACTATTCCTTGTGGGCTAGTTCCACTGGAAAGATTATTTAACAAGAATGATGTAGCCTCAAAACCAATGGCTTTGAAGATGGACGAAAAAGTATAAGATTGTAATATTGGCTCAGAGGATGAACCCCAGATGGTCTGATTATCAAAGGGGATCCCCTTGCAATATAAAGAAAGGTATTAAAATCTCTTCAAAATCTATAAGGATGTTCCTTTAATTCACACAACATAAGATTCCTTTAAAAAGTGGAATAAAACCATGCAAGCAGAAGCTCAGGCAGATTAATCCACTCTTACTCCCCTCTATTAAAAAATAAGTGAGTAAACTTCTACAGGCTAAAATCATAGTGCCTTTAAGGTACTCAGAGTAGGTGGCCAACCTAGTCCCAGTTCGAAAAAAGAATGGAGAAATAAGGTTATGTGTAGATTTTCGTAACCTTAACAAGGCATCTTTGAAATAAAATTACCCACTGCCCAAGGCAGATTACATATTACAGAAGGTGGTTGGATCAGTTAGAATGTCCATGATGGATGGGTTTTCTAGTTACAACCAAGTGGCAACCCACCCCGATGATCAGAAGAAGACTACTTTCACCACCCCTTCGAGAACTTTCATGTATGCTCGCATGCCTCTCGGTCTTATTAATGCAGGGGCCATGTTTCCAAGAGCTATGGATATAGATTTTGTAGGGGAGAAAGACAAGTTCGTAGTGGTATATTTAGATGATATCACAGTCTTCTCTAAGACCGATGAAGAACACATCCTCCACTTGAAGCTCATCTTTGAGAAATGCATGAGGTATGAGCTATCTATAAATACCAAGAAATCTCAGTTTGCCTTGAGTAAGGGGAAGCTACTGGGACACATAGTAGTGCAAGGAGTGAAGATTTACCCTAAGCGAGTCGAAGCTATCAGTCACATTCCTCTACCCATAAATAAGAAAGATGTCCAAGTCCTTTTGGGGAGAATCAATTTCTTGAGAAGGTTCATACCCAACTATGTAGAAATAGTGAAAGGTATTACAAATATGCTAAAAAAGGAAAATGAAGTCAAATGGAGTCCTACCTCTCGAGATTCTTTTACTAGAATTAAAGAAGCTTTTGTTGAAGCCAAGATACTAATCAACCCTGACTACTCAACACCTTTTTATATCTTTTCTTTTGCTTCTCCACATAATGTTGTTGTAGTTCTACTACAAAAGAATAAAGATGGGTATGAGTAGCCCATCGCCTTCTTCAGCCAAGTCCCGAGGGATGTTGAGTTGAAATACAACATCTTGGAGAAACAAGCCTCCGCACTAGTCAAATCTTTGAAGGCATTTCGAGTGTATGTACTAAAGTCAGAAATCACAACATTTGTTCCAACGACAATGGTCAAGGACATCCTTGTGCAAGGAGACAATGAAGGAAAAACGGGTAGGTGGATAGAAAAATAAAAGGCTATGGGTTGGCCAAGATTTTATCAGAATCTAATTGCAAAGCTTTGGGAAAAAACCTGATAATAGAGGAAGGTATAACAAAAGTTCAACAAAACGGGGTTTAAAACATCATAGCAAAAGATCTGTGCTAAATATGAGGGGTGACCTTGGTATAAGAATATCATCCATTATCTCTTGTTCCTGAGGTTCCCACTAGGGATAGATAAATTTAAATACAGGAATTTGAGACTGGAAGCTCAAAAGTATATCATATCCAATGGTCAAGGGCGAAAGTCATAAAGTGATTGAAGAATTTAATGGGGGAGTTTGCGGAGGTCACTATAGCTGGAAGACTACATCTCACAAAATCCTCAAGGCAGGATTCTACTAGCCTACACCACCTGGAAATGTTCATTTACAAGTCAGTTCATGTCAGAAGTGCCAAGTCTTTGCTAAGAGACAAAAACTTTCTCCTTTTCCCTTGATCCCAGTGCATGTGGAAGAACCCTTCAGATAGTGGGGACTAGACTTAATAGGAGAGATAAAGCCACCTTCTAGTGGCCAACATAAGTGGATATTAATGACCACATATTATTTCACCAAGTGGGTAGAGGCCACCCCAGTTAGAAATGCTACATATTTAGTGGTAATCAAGTTTATGGAGGAGAACATATTATCTCATTTTGGTTGTCCTATCAAAATTATCACTGACAATGCCCAAGTCTTTAAATATGCAAAATTCACCACCTTTTGTTAGAAGTTCAATATCATCATCGGGCACTCCACTACCTACTATCCTCAAGGAAATGATTTAGCTGAGTCCTCAAACAAAACCATGGTGAGAGTGTTGAAGAAGACCATCACTGATAATCATAGAAACTGGGACACCCAATTGAAGTTTTCCCTCTAGGCCAACTGAATGAATCCTACACATTCCACTAGAAAATTGCCTTTCGAGCTCGTGTATGGTAAGGCTGTAGTCTTCCCAATCCAATTAGCAATGCTAGTGGTGAAGTTACTACAAGAAACTAAGGAGAAGCCAAATGCTTTGACAGGAAGGATAAACCAACTAGTTGAGCTTCATGAAAATAGGGAACTGCTGGGGACTAAATTTGAAAATTACTAACATAAGATAAAATACCTATTTGACAGAAAGGCCAAGGATCGATCTCTTCAACGAGGGGATTTAGTTTTCCTATGGGATGTTCGATGGGAAGAAAAAGGTAAACATGGAAAATTCGATTTTCTATGGTTCATCCCATTCAGAATTTCAGAAGAAAAAGGAAATAATATGTACCAACTCGAAAATCTAGAAGGTGAATCGTTGGAGCTACCAGTAAACGGTTAGTTCCTCAAACTTTATTTCCAGAATTAAAGGTACCCATCTTGCACTCATTGTAAATACCGGTGTGTGTATTGTAATTATCCTATGAAATTTCTAGTTTTTTGTTGAAAATTCCACTTCCACAAAATTATCATTTGTTTAGAAAAAACTCCATGCCAAAAAGAGGAAATTTCACAGATTGCAGGTTCTCGATGCATTGCCATCCAATGTCGCATCCTTGGGTGGAGCCAAATGCTGTCACCTTTTGCATTCAGATTTCCATTTGTATAATGAGGGAAAAGAACAGAGAGGTTTTGAGCTAACCTCCAATGCCACAAAAGCATTCAAAGCTACATTAGACCCTCCCCATTGGAAAGTTCTATGAAGCAGATTTCCAACGGTATATAGAACTCCCCATATTGACCTCAGAATCAAAATTTAGAGTAGATCAAAATTCTCCTTTCAAAGTCAGAAGGCAAAAGAAATTTGTCTAAGTACATACCCCCGAATCCTGCATATCGGAGTATTTGAAAGCAACAAGCAGGGGAGGGCGGAGAATACTGGAGATTAGAGGTTCGAGTGATCCCACAGATTGAAGATCACAAATATCAGAGGACCAAAAAAAAGTGATTGCCGAAATCGTAAAACACATATAAGAGGTTCATGGAAAATGCAAATCAACGATTGCACTCAGAGAAACACGACATTTCAACGCATCACAAGTCAAATTCTCGATATGTAAGAGGTCCATGGCCCATAGTCTATCGGCAATTGGAGGTCCTGACAGTGACGAATGAGTAGGCAATCGAAGGTTCGGGATGAATCGGCATATCGACGATCACAAGTCTCGGAGGGTACAACTAAATACGACGTCATGAAACTGCCAAAGGCTGATAACATTAAAATCCGGTGAGATATGGGGTCTAGTGTTAAAGGGTTGATTGAGATTAACAAAGGAAATCAGTTACAAAAGCAGAGAAGGGCGGGCCTTTTCTCTCTCCTCCAACAAGCCACAAGGTAGAATACTATTGGTCCTGATAAACCAACGAGGCGGATGACATCATCATGATGTGGCGAGAACAGAGCACACGTGGCATGAAGATTTGGCGTTTCTAGAGTCCAGAGGGGGCCACAACATGGTGACACATGTCACCACTCACAAGGTGACACATGGAAAGTATGACATCATCTCGCAAATCAATGATTGGAGGTCTCGACTCATCGCATATCGTAATCATAAGAGTTAGGAGGATTCAACCAGAGGCATGGATTAAAAAAATTCCCTATTTCTGATCTCCAATATTTGGTCATATGAAGGAAAAGGGGCCCAAAGCAAAAGGGGCTAAAGTGGACTGAATTGAACCATCCTATGAGGTATTTTAATACAAATGTCCAAGAGGTAATACTGCCCAATAATGGAATACAGGGCTTCAAGGATGCAATGGGTTGGCAAGTGAGACATTTAAGGAGGACATGGAGCATTCAGAAGTCGACATGGGCTGACCTTGTAAGGCCCCTTATGACATGAAGCCAGGGTTGACACTGACAGAGTAAATGAAGACATGGAAGCTTGGGAGGACTTTATGATCCAACATGGTGCTCCATGCAAAGGGAAGACAAAGTACCGCCCAAGCAACCTCTGCTTTTGTACTGTGGCATTAAACTGATAGTTGACTGCTCCCTATTTTGAGGAAAGAATGATTCGAGTAGTAAAGGCAGAAGTGACGGGAATTGATTGAGTGAAACAGGTGGCCAAACTATGGGAATGAAACAACATGAAACAAAGTCAATCCAATGGATGGGAATGGAGATATTCTATGGCGTTTTCATTTGATTGTTGACTTGTTTTGTTATGATGTAATGTGTCACCATTTAATGAAGCAATTAATATTTTGTAGTCATTTTTGGGGCACAAAGCCATCCTAGGCCAAGACAGCTAGTTGATCAAATAATTGAGGCTCGACTGAGATATATTTTTGTAATTAAGTTCAATGCTCCCCTCTCCAGATAAATAGTTGGAAGCAACACTTCACAGAGGTTCTGAATTCTAAAGAAAAACTGGATGTTTTTATGAGACTGTATGACTTCTAGATTTGCATCTTTTAGAATATTAATGAGATGGTGGTGATTCAACCCTTCGAGTACTACAATATGTTACCTCTATGTTAAATTTGATTATGTTCATGTTTCCTCTCTGCTTTATGTAATTGTAGCTGCTAGAAATGTTTCATATGTTCTTACAGATTCATTTGTATTGCCTTGTTAATGCACATGCTTGTATGTAACTTTGAGATTACATCTTTAAATAACACTCCATGAATCATCGCATCCAATCCTCCTTCATCCATTATGTCCATCTGTAACTCGGATAAGTGTAGAACTCTTAACGCTCCAAGCTCTATGTGATAAATGTAGAATTATTGAGGTTTCAAGCTCTATGTGATGAGTTATTCTATCTCCTTTTCTTCTTTCATTTCTCTGCTCAATCTGATTAAACTGTAGGTCCTCAAACTGCTCGGCCTCCATTAGTTTATACATATATTTATGTGATTTGTATATGTGTAAGGATACCAGAAACACATGGCTTATGTATTTAGATGAATGGACCAACCCTTGTTGCTATTTATATAGGAATATATATGTACAAAAAAATATGTGATGTCTCCAGTTTCTATAGAATCATATGAAACACAAAAAATCTAGATGTTCCAGGCACTGGTCTTGTAAGCAATCTGAAGTTGTCTCTATTAGTGACAACACCCACCATTTTACATCAGCCTTAGGATCCATGATTTCATCCTTCACAACGCCATGCTAGATTCCATAGGTTCTCACAATCTCATGCCCAAAGTCATCATGCACAAGTTAGGACTGGATATTACCCGATCATATCATGACGTTTATTCCTTTGACTTGGGAAGAGTTAAGTGTCTCGGTCTCATCAAAGATTTGGTAGTATATTTAGATCAGATTCCAACAAAGAATGTTCTGATGGATGTGGTTGTTGCTGACATTCCTCCAAGGTACAAAATGCTGCTCTCCCAGTCATGGGGAGCAAAAGTCAAAGGCACTTTGCAGCGTGATTTCTCTTATGCTACTATACCGGTGTTCGGTCAACTTAGGAAATTATACCAGGAAAAAAAGATGAAATATATGATTACTAGCAAAGAGAAGTCGAATAATCACCCTATACATGATGTACATATCAACTTAGAATATTTTATTTTGTACAATGATAATAGTTCAGTTGATTTAGAAAGACCGATTGGGGAATTTTCAAAAATTTCAGAAGTTTCAGGTAGTTTTGGAGCAGTTTCACTTGCAGAAAATCAAGAACAGGGATTGAATGGTTTGTAGCCTAATACATCAGTTGAAAGGAAAGTGATTTTAGTGAAGGAGACAAATTATGTTTAGACCACATATCATCTTCCAACAGAAAATAAAGATCAATGTTCCGAATTTCATCTTCCTTACGAGGAAAATGCTCTTTAGACCATGGATTTTGATGTAGCCATGGGAAAGGAAGGAGCTAGGATTAAAATTTGGATTCATACTCCAAATGAATCATTCAAGTAAAATTCCTCATAATGCCAAAGTACATTGATAAAAACTAGCTTTTGATTGTTCTAATTATGAAGCAAAATACAAGGCCTTGACTACCGATCTTAAGATTCTTAAGAAGCTAGGTGCAAAAAGGATTCCAATTTATGGAGATTTTGAATTGGTGATCAAACAAGTAAAGGGGGAATACTAGGCCAAAAATCCCAGGATGTGAGCATATCGCAATGCTGTGTTAGATATCCTCAAAAAATTTCCAGAGCATACATTGTCTCTGATTCCAGGAAATTAGAATTTCGTGGCCGATTCTCTTGCCTTCACTGCAAGCATGTTTAAAATCCCAATACATTCTGATAGGAAATTTGAGATTAATGTTAAACATCGCCCTGTTGTCCCTGATAATCTCCCTTACTGGCAAGTGTTTCAGGATGATAAGCAAATCAATAATTTTCTGAAATGGAGGAAGAATTCACCACCTCTTACATTGATGATGTGTTTTATGAATATTATCAGAATATCCAAGCTACAAAATTGGAAGTATTACTGTTGAAGGATAATTCCATTCCAAGGGGTCTTGTACCTTTAGAAGATTTCTTCGATCATGATTATTTTGCACAGAAGTCGACAATGGTCCCTACTGAAACAGGAGTTGAAGACATCAATATTGGCACAACTAAGAGGCCAAAGATGTTGAAGTTGTCAAAGTCCTTAACCTCGGAAATGAAAGTAAGTATGCAACACTTTTGGCTAATTTTTATAATGTGTTTGCCTTGGAGTATTCAGATTTGAAAGTTTATGATAAAAATATAATTCATCATATTATTCCTATCAAGCCCAATCAAAAGCCTTTTCGCCAAAATCTCAGAAGAAGAAAACTGAAGCTGCAGCCATCTATAGAGTAAGAGGTAAACATATTGTATAAAGCTGGTATCATTGTTCCTATTTGCTTTTAGGAGTGGATGTCAAATCTGGTTCCAACAAAAAAAAGACAGGTGAAATTTGCTTATGCATTGATTTCCGAAATCTGAAGAAAGTGTCCTTGAAAGACAATTACCCTCTCCCAAAGATGAACCACATTCTGCAAAGGGTAGTGTGTTCTTCCAAAATGTCTTTACTTGACGGCTATTTAGGGTATAATCAAATCTTGGTCCATCTCGATGACCAAGCGAAGACAGTTTTCACTACACCTTGGGGTACTTTCATGTATGCCAAGATGCCTTTTATGCTAAAAAAAGCAGTAGCTACATTTCAGTGAGCGATGGATATTGCCTTCGCTAATGAAAAAGATGTGTTTTTAGCTATTTACCTTTATGATATCACATTTTTCTCCCAAACAGATGAAGATCATTTGCATCATTTGAGGATAGTCTTCCAGAGGTGTAGGCAATTTTGCAATCATTGAATTCGAAGAAGAGTTTGTTTTTCATGGAAGAGGGCAAATCACTTTATCATATCATATCAAAAGATAGCATCCACATAGATCCCACCAGAATCGAGGCAATCCAACAATTGGAGTACCCAAAAAAAGAAGGAAATTTAGTCTTTTAACGATAAGATCAACTTCTTTAGAAGTTTTATTCCTAAACTTGTTGAGCATCTAAGAGAAATAACTAACATGTTGAAAATGGACATCGAAGTAAATTGGCCTAAGGATGCAAGGAAATCTTTCAACCAAATCAAAACTGCATTGTCTTGCGCTCCTATAATAATCAACCTTGATTACACTATGGATTTTGTCATTTTTTCACTTGCTTCTGAGCACACATTGGCTACTGTCCTAATGCAAAAACAAGACCAAAAAAGAGAGCAACCAATTGCATTTTTCAGTAGAACCATAAGGGATGCAGCATTAAGGTATAATATCATTGAAAAATAGGCTTTGGCCTTAATAAAGGCTTTGAAGGATTTCTGGGTGTACATTCTTCATTCGCATATTGTTACCTATGTTCCAAACGTTGCAGTCAAGGATGTTTTGATGCAGAATGATCTTGAAGGTAGGAGAGGTAAATGGATTGATGCAATGTTGGATTATGACCTCGAAATTAAACCTACAAACTTTGTCAAAGGGCAAGGTCTAGCAAATCTTATGGCTGAGTCCAATTTACATGTTTTAGACATCAATCTCATTGCTACAACGTTTGAAGAAGAAGTAGCTGATTCATTTTCTCAGGTATCACAATTTTTTTCATCATCTCCTTGGTACTCAGATATTGTTTATGTGCTTCATCATTTGAATTCTCCACCGGGTGTGTTGAAAGGTAAAGCTAGATCATTGAGGTTAAAAGCTCTAAAATATTGTATTTTTGAAAATGATCTATTCTTGAATAATTCGAGAGGAATTTTGTTGAATTTTCTAGTTAAAAGCAAAGAAAAGGAAGTAATGAATGACTTTACTGGAAGGCCACAACAAACGAGATCTTGAGAGCTGGATTTTATTGGACAAGTTTATTTTATGATATTTACAAAACTTTAATGAGTTGTCATTAATGTCAAATCTGTTAGGGAAAGATAAAGTTGTTACCGCTACCCTTGCAACCCATTTCTGTCCAAGCACCTTTTCAGCACTGGGATCTTGATTTCATTGGTGAGATTCACCCTTCATCTTCATCTCAACACAAGTGGATTTTAACAACCACTGACTATTTCAGGAAGTTGATCGAGGCGATCCCCACTTGACAAGCTACGTATGCGGTAATAATTCAATTTCTTGACTCTAATATTTTGTCTCGATTTGGTTGTCCACATAAAATTATCACTGATAATGCAGCATCCTTCAAGTCGAAGAAGATGATTGATTTCTGTGACAAGTACCACATCAAACTCGAGCATTCAGCGACATATTACCCACAAGGTAACAGACTGGCCAAATCATCAAACAAATCATTGTAAATATCATCAAGAAGTTGCTGGAAGAAAATAAAAAGAATTGGCACAAAAAGTGGATCAATGCTATGTGGGCAGATAGAGTGAGTACTAGAAAGTCCATAGGCACGTCACCTTTCTAGCTGGTATATGGAGTGGACACTATTTTTCCAACTTCTCTTGCTGTCTCGATGATGAAAATTTTGCAGGAAGTTAGTAGTGAACCTAATGATATTCAACGGAGAAATATTCAGATGATTCATTTGCAACAATCTAGAGAGGAAGTAATTCATAATACTTCAAAGCTTCAGGAAAAGATCAAGAAGATCTATGACATAAAAACCAAATTAGATGATTTTAGTTTGGGAGATGTTGTTCTCTGATGGGATGTCCGAAATGAGGAGAAAGTTAAGCATGGCAAGTTTGATAAATTGTGGAAAGGACCATACATGATTTCAACTTTCAGAGGGAAGAATTCCTATTTGTTAGAAGAACTCGATGGACAAGCACTACCACGAGGACTAATCAATGGTTGATTCCTCAAGCATTACCTCACTTGATTTCTTCAGAAATTTCTCATTTCCATTGTACATAATAGTTTATTTTGCTGCCAAAGTGTAAAGGAGTTACCATCAAAGTTTGAAGCCTGAGGAGAAGGCCATAAGGATTTTCTGATTAGCTGTTGTTTTGAAAGTTAAGTTAGTTTCAGTTTGTCCTATATTTTGTTAGTTAATTATTTCAATGTCGAGTTTTGAGTCTCTTTACTTTTTTTTACTCCATTGCCCAATGGATGAGGCTACCTCGTCTACAATGTTTTTGACACCTCCTAAAGGAGCTACCATCCCCATATGGAGCCAATGTTAGTGTCTATGAGTCACGAATGATCAAATGTACTCTTTCAATATGGTTGATATGATCCTAGGTCAAATTGTTATAGTTTCAAATAATTTTTCACATAAAATTTGATCATTGGTCAGTCCTAGGTCATTACTACTCCTTCCATACTCAAAGTCAATAAATGTTGTCATGGTCTTGTCATCACTCCTTGTGATGGGTCACCAAAGGGTGCCTTGGTCATCATTTCATGGTCACTCGTATTGCAAAGGTTTAAAGGTCCAAATCATGGTCTTAGATATCCATTTGTTGTCATTGTTAGGTCATATCATCATAGAGTCATATAGGGGTCATGTCATCACCTTATGTCACCATTATGTGAGTAGTAATTAGGGAAAAGTGTTCAAAAAGTTTCCTAAGGTACATTTTCCTCGTGAAGATGTAGCCTTGCATAATAAAGTTGGAAAGTTGCAATACGCTACCATATTTCATTATTTCTCAAAAGGACATATGATGTCATGCCATCATAAAAAAATCAACTTCCAGCCTATAAGAAAGCCATCCAATCATTGATTTACTCATTCATCTCTCCAAGAAACTTTTCATCACCATTCTCCTTCATTTCGGCCATCAGACCCATCATTTTCATCAGCAAATCACTTTATCTCCAAGCACGTTGTGCTTTTGCTGCGTTTTTGGCCAGCACTGTGTTTTTGGCTTTTGGAGGACAGATCAAAGCATCTCAATTCCTCTTCAAGATAGGGTTTTAGAATTCTCAAACAAGTAAGTGAAGTGTTCCATACCCCTCTCATGCAGTGTTTCTTCTTCGAATGATCAAAATCCTCTCCTAGGTTTTCCACTCTACTCTTTTGTCGCGCTTTTGAAAATTCATGGTTTCTGCTTGTATTTAAGAGAAAAATCCTAGTTTCCTACCATAAACACACTAGAATATACCTAATACACCCTCCAAAACCATTTTTCTTCCTCAATTTCTCCATTTCACATTTTTCCCAAAGAAACTAGCCAACGATACGCTTCTAGGTTTTTCCTATTTTTTACATTTCCTACCCCCTTGCCCTCACCCATTGTAGAAAATTTCACTACCTTATCACTCCTAACACCCATCCATATCCCCTGAAGTTTTCCCCATAAATTTACCTAATCCTTAACCCCTTCATTCCCTTCCCTCAACAGAGTTGTCCCATTTCCCCCATTTTCTTTATACTACCTTACCCTTTCCTACTACCAAAACCTAGGGTTTCTATAATGCAGACTCAAACTATGGACAACGAGAAGAAACAATACAACAAAGGAGGGCAAGTTTCTAGGTATGAGCCCACTCATGTCCAAGAAATAGCCTCATCTTTAATCAAGAAATCCTTTCAAGATGTTGGTTGCCTAGGGTTTTGTGAAAGAATTGAGGAGGTGGGTTGCCATGCCAAGTTGACAACCCTCTTTGCCACAAATATCAGGAGGGATAAGGCTAACATAGCAGGGGTTGAGTTCGCCATTTGGGCAGAAGCCATAGCTTCGGCCACATGTATCCCTAACCAAGGAGAGATCTGGTTTAAAGGGATGGATTTGGATATTGAGAATTACAAAGTTTTCTTAAAGCCATATTACAAAAATACTCCTACACATATTTTTCCTTTCAGACAATTGCTTGACAGGTATGCTTCTTTAATGAAGATGATCATGAAGTACTTTACCTATGAGGGAAATTTTTCAATACTGTATCAGTCCCACGTAAGGCTATTGATGCATTTCAAAATAACCAGACCTCTAAACCCACCTCACTACTTATATAGAAGCCTTGTCAAGATGACAGAGAAGGTACAAAGAAAAGGGAAAGATCACCAGGCAAGTCTATCTCACCATGGCTTGGTCAAAGTTTATTGTTCTTCATCATCTTTCACAGGTTAATATATCATGGGAGACATTCATGTAATCAACTGTCTTTTTGCCTATCACTAGTCAACCTACCAGTCAAAGCACTTCATCAGCACCATCAAGGCCAAAGGAGGTTGGCTCATCCAATAGAAAGGCACCTAGGGAAAAGGTTTCACAGACCTATCGGAAGGAGAAAATATTGGTTTTTTTTCCCATGAGATCACTATATATGGGCCTACTTCTAGAACTCTCACTAGGTCACAAAATAGACAGTTGCCTAATGAAACTACAATTGAGCAAGTTCAAGGAGAAATAAATCAGTCACCTAGGCATGCAATTGACTCACCCTTGCAGCAATATGAGGAAAAAATGCATCATGAACAAGAAACCTTGGACCATGTAGAGAAATTAGATGCAAATGTTATCAAGGAACAATAAGTACAAATCCAAGCACCCAAAGATGACTTGGCAATGGAAAAATACATGGTGGCCTTTTTGAGACAAGAAAATAGACTTTTGAAGGCGATATTGATGCAACACATTACCTTACAATATCCTCCATCATCCAGCTAGGCAAAGGACAAATGTAAAGCAATGATTGTTTTAGAAGAGTAGGTTGAAGACAAGGATCCATCTCTTTTATTTGTACAAAAAGACCATATTGACACTCTTGCAGCTGAGTTTTAGAAAGACAAGGAATATTGGCTTGAGAAGGTCAATGAGCACTTGGAGAAGCTCTTGAGGAACGCAAACAGAGACACTAAGCTTTAGAGGCACATGACAAGACACTACTACACCAGGGATTGGATTTCCAAAATTAGGGTTAGAAGCATAAAAAGGAAACTTAAGAAAACCCTAATCAAGCTAAAGAAGAAGGGTAACTTGGATTTTCTTGCTGAGGCCTCTCTAGTTGTCTAGGCTACCACCCAGGGATTTTAAAGATGAAGTTTCATCCTATTTTGGTCAATTTTGATCAATTTTGGAAATTTTGGTTAATTATGGCAATTCAGTTGCACAGGAGCGCAACGAGCTCACACTGCGCTTCTTCTCAGGGAATCTAAATTACAAATGGCTTGCATGAATGGGTAGCCCTTAACCTCTACATCACATTCATGTACCTTTTTTTCCATGTCATCTCATCATTTTGGAGAAAAGGTAAAAAAACAGGTAATTTTTCATGTTTCTGCCTTCTTTTTGGACCCCTCGCTCTGTTTCTGGAGTATTCTCGGGAGAAATGATTTTTAGGTGCCTTGGAGGTGGATTTTTGCAATACTAAAGGTTCACTGGTATTCTAGACATCCTAGGCTATCTTCACATACCTTTAGTTGAGTTTCAGGATACATAACAATGTTTAAAAAGCCTATAGAAGCAGCATGCTACGCTTTTGTCTCTCACGCTGTGCTTATGAGAAGTTTTGCTGCACTTTTGCCAAGAAGCCAAATTTCGATGTTTAATGGGTCAAAATCTCTTTCACTTGATGTATCTTTCCATATTATACGTTTTTATGATGTAACTGAATGTCATAGTGACATTTAAGGTCATTTTCATGAAAATTTTGTTGTCATAAATGCTTGTAAAGTCAATTAAGTTGGTTTTAGTCTAAACAGGGAGTTGGTTTCTAACCTCCCTGGTTTTAGGTTTCGTTAGAGAGATTGTTGTAAATATTCCTATCATGATGGATTCAACCCCTGAGAGGGGGGAATGTTGTTTTAGTCTATATGTAGCTTGATCTAAGTCACAGAGAGAGTTGCATGTTTAAGAATCATAGCTTGGACCTAGTGTACACCTTTTTTGCGAATACAACATGCAAATGTAGCTATTATCTTGGTATTCTTGTGGTATGCTTTAGTAACAATGTTTTTCTTTGTTTATCATCAAATTGAATATATATTTTTCCTTACTACATATCTATGCTTTCTTGTGATCATCTCATAGGTGTTTAAGCAGAATTCATAAGTTATATGCTATGTTTTGATAAGATTTTCATATTATTGTTCTATTTCTTCTGATAAGTGAAGTCATGGTTACATGCTCATTCTAATCCTCTACCTTTTCATCCCTACACCAAAATGACAACCTACTTCTATCACTGAGCATACCTACCTTGCCCCATTATATCTCTGCAATTGATCTTTCGAAACCCTAGGCTAGTTCCTAAATCTATGAGCTTCATCTAGCAAACCCGAAAATCAAATGCTAGTGAGCTTAATATCTAGCCTAACATTTGATTTCCTCTCCAATCACTTCATTGGTTGTGAGATTCTTGAGAGAGCCCTATCTGATTTGGTAGTTTTAGCTACTAGATCCAAAGAAGTTTGAGGTTATCTCCTTCGGTCTCCTTTTTCAGCCTTGGGACATTGAGGAGTGCTAACATTTTTGGCGACCACACTGGGGAACGAAGTGTCAAATATTCCCCAAATTTTTCTCACGAGTTCATCGACATCTAGGCCTGTGGATGACAGGTTCTAACTTTCTAAGAAGGTTGATTCGACAGTTGAGCCAGAGTGAATATTGAGAAAAAAACTAGCTCCTAAAAGATATACAAGATCTAATCCTGATCCAAACCCTCCAGTAGTAGTTGACAATCCTGAAAATCTCTTAAGAAAGTTGAAGTCTCAAATTCCAGAATTTGAAACAGGTACATCTCCATTACTAAGAAATACATCTTTACTTGCACAATTAATTGCTCTTGAATATTTATCTTTTGATCTTGACTTTGAGTTATCATTATTCAAGTCCATCAGAGACATTTTTTGACCTTGTTAAGTTTGAGTCATACGTGCAATCTTCTGAGGTTTCATTTGCTGAGCTTGACAGTAAGCTTTGGTTAAATTTTCATAAACTCCATAATTTAGTTGGCCAGGTCAAAGTAACTTCAAAAAAGGCTTATACCCTATATCAATAAGAAGCTTTCCCCATTGTTTCATCATTTGTTACACCTCCTTACACAGTTAGATTGTCATCTTCCACCACCAAACCATCATCTCCTCCCAAGACATATTCTTCTAAAACAACTCCTCCATCCAATACCCCCTATTATAATTATCATACTATCTCTACAGCCTTTATGGCAAGATTTGGTCCTTTGGTTTTCCCTACGCAACTTGCTGCATTACCTCAAAATTATGGTGAAAGACTACCTTTGTTTGATGGCACAAAAGAGATCACAACAAGGCAACATATTGATAAGATAGTTGATTTTATTGACCTTGAAGAAGTCAATGAAGATTATGCCAAAATGCGCCTCATAGCTCAAAGTTTTCAGGTGAAATGAAGAAATGGTTTAGTGCTTTGAGATCTGCTTCAACAACCAATCCCCAATAGTTTACATACCTATTCTTGGCAAGATGGGAAGAGAAAAAGAACCCTCTCCAAATTCTAGACGAATATAATTCATTGAAAAGAGATCTAAATGAATCTGTGCAAGGCTTTACTATCAGATTCAATAAGGTCTACAATGCTATCCTAGACATCATCAAACCTCCTACTGACTTGGCATTGACTCACTACCCCGATGCTTTTGATCATGATATGGGTTAATAGTTGAGAGAGAAGAATCCTACAACTCTTGAAGAAATGCAGAGCAATATCGTGAGTGTTGAAGCAAACTTGCTAGTTAAGAAATCTAAGATGAAAATAAAAGAGGATCCCTCTACTTCATCACATGGTAAGCTCGACACTTTAATCAAAACGTGGAGAAAATGATGGATAATATTACAATATCAGAAAATCAAGTCAGGAATCCTAATTACCGAGGTCAACAACAACAACCTAAATTTAGAATCAAACAAAGAGAGCAGAGGGGTTAGGATCAACAAGCACAACAACAGATCCATACTTCACTCTAGCAAAATTATGCATAGGGACTTCATGAAGAAGAAGAGCTTGTAGGAGAGAATCGCTTTTTTTAGCAAGATGAACAAGCTATTTTCCTCATAGCAGAGGATGAGTTTTCTGAGGAACCATATGCACCTAATGTCTAGAGATTTGTTCTTTCAAATGATTATGTGTTGGTAGTCGAAATAGAAGATTATCAAAGGGGTTACAAAAATTCTCTTAGCCAAGTTTAAAGGAAATATAATTTGAGGAATAGAAGTGTGCAACTTACTTCAAATGCAAAGAAGCCAACTTCTCAAAAAGATACTCATACCAAATAATCAACCTTTACAAATCAGAACAAAGAAAAGGAGCCTGCTACCACTAGTCAGGGAAAGAACAATGAAGAAACACAAACTGGAGGATAGAGAAAGGAGATTCCACCAAAGAACAACCAGAAAAGAAGGACATCACTTCCAAAGAGGTAGAAAAACATCCTAACTTATTTAGTCTTGAGAATGAGATTTATAAGCTGAAAATTTCCATTCCTTTCATTGAATTAGTTAAGAATGATCAGTATAAATTCCATATAGCCAAAATGTTAAAGGTTGATCAAATTTTAGACATGGTGAATGTTAGTGATGACCACCCTGAGATTTTTTTTGGCCCTGCTGTAGATGGAAATTTAGAAGACAGTGAAGTCCCACTATTGTCAGCTTCTGCATTCAGAGTTCTAGTTATACAAAGAGGGAAGAGAACATAGAGGTTTGGAGCTAGCCTCCAATTCCATAGAAGCATTCAAATCTAGATGAAACCCCCCCATTGGAAAGTGCTCTGAAGCATCTTTCCAACGTTATATAGAACTCCCCATATTTAACTCAAAATCAAAAGTTAGAGTAGATCAAAGTTCTTCTTCGAAAGTCAGAAGGCAAAAGAAATTTGTCTAAGTACACACCCCGGATCCCCATGTCAGAGTATTTGAAAGTAGTAAGCAGGGGAGGGTGGATAACACTGGTGATTGTAGGTTCTGGTGATCCCGCAGATCGATGATCGCAAATATTGGAGGACCAGCAGCGGAGCGATCACCGAGATTGGAAAACGCATATCAGAGGTTCATGAAAACCGCAGATCGGCGATCGCACTCACAACAACATGACATTTTAGCGCATCACAAGTCAAATGCCCAATATATTAGAGGTCCATGGCCCATAGTCTATCGACGATCAAAGGTCTTGACAGCGACAGATGAGTAGGAAATTGGAGGTTCGGGATGAATCGACATATTGACGATCGCAAGTACCAGAGGGTGCAACCAAATACGACGTCATGAAACTGCCGAAGGCCAATAACATTAAAAATCGTAGAGATCCGGGCCTATAGTGTTAAAGCACTGAGGTGGGTCAATTACGATTAACAAAGGAAATTAGTTGCAAAATTAGAGAAGCGCAGGCCTTTTCTCTCTTCTCCAACATGCCACGTGGTGGAATACTATTGGTCAAGAGAAGCCTACGAGGCGGCTGATGTCATTATGATGTGGTGAGTACAGAGGAAACGTGGTATGGAAATTTGGTGTTTCTAGTGGTCATAATGGGCCAAAATAGCATCGCACATGTCACAACTCACAAGGTGACACGTGGCAAGTATGACGTCATCTCGCAAATCGGCGATCGGAGGTCCTGACTCATCGCATATCGCATTTGAAAGAGTTAGGAGGATGCAACTAGAGGCATGGATTAAAAAAAGTCTCGATTGTTGATCTTCGATATTTGGTCATAGCCCCCGGTCATATGAAGGAAAAGGGGCCCAAAGGAAAAGGGGCTAAAGTGGACCGAATTGAGCCGTCCTGTGAGGTCTTTTAATACAAAAACCTGGAGGTAATGACTTCCTAATAATGGAATATAGGGCTTCAAGAATGTGATGGGTTGGAAACTGAGACATTTAAGAAGGACATGGAGCATTCGAAAGTTGGCATGGGCTAACCTTCTAAGGCCCCTTGTGACATGAAGCCAAGGTTGACACTGACAGAGTAAATGAAGACAGGAATCTCGTGAGGACTTGATGATCTAGCATGGTGCTCCATGGAGAGGAAGACAAAGTACCGCCCAGGCAATCTCTACTTCTGTACTATGGCATTAAACTGATAGTTGACCACTCCCCATTTTGAAGAATGAATGATTCGAGTAGTAAAGGCAGAAGAGACAGGAATTGACTGAGTGACACAGGTGGCCAAACTATGGGAAAGCAACAACCTAAAGCAAAGGAGATCCCATGAGTCATCGCTTTTTCTATCACCTGTAGCAGCAGTACTTCATGAGATATATAAAGCTTCATATTGACAACCTCTGGGTTGATTGTATACCAGTGCTTAGGACATCTTAAAGAGAGGAGTGCATGGAAGATTATCTATGAGGTGGTTTCTACAACTTTCCAATTTTCACGTAATTAAAAAAAATAAAGGGGGCTTGGTTCAATATTTTTCATCTGGGTAAATTCAAGTCGATACATGGATCCAAATGCTCATGGGGTAAATCAGGCCAACCTCAAAGAGAAATGTCTGGTTCTAGTGGCTGACACACAACTACATGCAAACTTATACTGAAGTTGTAGTAAAGTGAAGAGGAGGAAAGGAAGGAGGGAATTCGATGCATAGGGCTGTAAATAGGGAAAATTCCTAAGCAACAATGCTCTGGCAGAAGGATGGGGTTTGATGTATAAGGATGTAAACAACACATAATCCTAAGCAACTATTTTCCGATAGAAATATGGAAGAGGGAGGAGATGAAAGAGCATAAATAGTGGAGCCCAAATTAAGGTTTTAGTCCATAATACTCATGGCCACACTTCTCATCAAACAACATAAGTAAATATGTGAACATTATAGGTACATAAGTAAGTATATAGCTAACATAGGTACTGTTACTGCTTTGTAAGAAATATACAATCATGAACAAGGGTGGAACCTGTAGCTTCATTTCATTATTTCAAAGGGAGAAAAACATACATGAAGTGATAAAAAAATGGGGGAACGTACTGCACATTACCATGATTGGAATCACCAAATAGTTCCATTAATTTTCAAAATGGGTCCAATTACCAGTCCATTACATTCGTCAGTATATGGCTTAAGTCCCTCATGAACAGGGAGCTTAGAACCAAAAATGGAATCATAGAATTTGATCAGTGTGGGTGCAAAATTCACGAACCCCCCTAATAATTGTTTCTTCCCCCCTATTTATACAGAGAAGGGGGGATTTGAATCCAAATTTACAAAATATCTTAGCTCAGGGCCAGCTGTCAGAATAACTAGCTGCCTAGGCCCGCGATAACTCTGTTATCCCACATCATTACAATTGGGATTTGATTCCCTTCTTGGAGATAAATAGGAATTGTAGAATAATGAAAAGAAAATGAAAATAGAAAGATGATGGAGGAAGTGTCCCTTTGTTGTTCCCCGCTCGGCTTGTTTCTTGTCACTTTCGCCTTTGTTGCTTGAAACATTCATCCTTTAAAGATGGGAGTGGGAAACTATCAATTTCACGCCGCAGTACAAAAGCGAAGGACCCCCGGGCGGTACTTTGTCTTCCCTCTGTATGGAGCACCATGCTGGATAATCAAGTCTTGCTGAGCTCCCAAGTCTTCGTTTAATTCTATCAGCGTCGACCCTGGTTTCATGTCACAAAGGGCCTTTTTGGGTCAGTCCATACCAAGTTTGAATGCTCCATCTCCTTTCTTAAATGCCCCAGTTGCCGACCCACCACACCTTTAAAGTTTTTCACTATTTGGTCGCGGAGTTATCACACCGGGATTTTCCATTAAAAATCCTTTACATGACAGGGGCTTCAGATCTGCTTTAGCCCCTTTTGCTTCATGTGACTGGGGGCTATGATTACGTGTTTAGTCCTCCGTCGATAGGGCCATTAGACTCCCCTCTGGGGGTATTTTTCCTTTGTTACGTAGAATCCCACATATCGATGATTTATAATGCTTACCTTTGGTATCTCCCATTGACACTTGCAATCGCTGATCTGCGGGATTGGGCCCACCTAGGATATCACAACTGGAGTATAGGAGAGGGCCTTCCTACCATATTTCATAGAGCCTGCTGATTGTCCGAACGTGAAACTTCAGGAAAGCAGGATACATAAAATATCGCATCTGGGAGGGTCTCACATATCGCAATTGCAAGTCGGAAGGGACTTCGACGGAGGATGGCTTTTATTTGTGTGATGGCCAATCTGCAAGATTGGCCCCTTTAGTTCTTGGCCCTTGGTTCTTCAACCATCCATGTGATCATGGGCCCTCCATGTGATTGTCTTGCCGATTGCCAATTTTCTATTGGTGACATCATCACTACCACGTGTCAATTTGTGAGTGGTGACATGTGTCACTTGGAAATGCCCCCTATAGGACCCCTGAAAATGCCATAATAGGATGCCATGTGTCATCCATACCGCCACATCATCTTCGTAATGCCATGTCATGTTGACGTCAGCTTCCATGTGGATTCATCAGGACCAATGGTATTCCACCATGTGCCCCCTAGAGGAGAGAGAAAAGGGCCCGCCTGCCCTTGGTTTTTCACTGCAATCCTTTGTTAAGTCGTATTTGGCCCCTCCCGATGATTTTACACTATATCAATACTTTTCCGTTTCACCACTTTTCAAAACCCAGTCCCATCCAGAATCGTCGATCACCAATATATGTTGTGAGCCATGGACCTCTGATCATCGATATGTGTTGTGAGCCATGGACCGCTGATCGCCGATATCGATGATCGTTGATATGTCGTGCCTTGGACCCACCGATAGTTGATATGCTATGACTTGGACCACCAATTTGTGATTTTCAATATTGGCAGTCGACTGATTGTAGATTTCACAGTCTTCCCCTACTGCTACTTCAGAAAAGCCTCAATTAAGATCTCTGCTGAGCCTGAACTTTAGTCATTTTCTCTTTGTTTTCTGGTTTTCAAAGGGTATCTCCAATCTTCTCTAACTTCTGATCCAAGAGTCCATTTTTGGACATCCACCTACTGTTGGAAAGCTTGTTCCGAGCACTATCCAATGGAGAGGGTTCAATTAAGCTTTGAGAGCTTCTGTGGCTTGGGAAATGGATTCAAACTTCACTTCTCTTTTGAACTTTGGGCAACTGATAACTCATAACGCAGTGAGTGACAACACCATGGATGGGCATGGAGATATTTTGTTGATGTTTTTATTTGATTGTTGACTTATTTTGTTATCCTATAATGTGTCACCATTTAATGAAGCAAGTAATCTTGTAGTCATTTTTGGGCCACAGAGGCATCCCAGGCCGAGACAGCTAGTCGATCTGACAGTTGAGGCTTGGCTGAGATATTTTGTTGTAATTATTGTTCAATGCTCCCCTCTCTAGATAAATAGTGGGAAGCAACACTTCACGGAGGTTCCAAATGGTGGTGATTCCGACCTTTGAGTATTACATTATGTTACCTCTCTGTTAAATTCGATTATGTTCAGGTTTCCTCTCTGCTTCATGTAATTGTAGCTGCCAGAAATGTTTCAAATTTTCTTACAGATTCATTTGTATGGCCTTGTTAATGCACATGCATGTATGTAGCTTTCAGATTACATCTTTAAATTGCGCTCCATGAATCATCGCATCTAATCCTCCTTCATCCATTATGTCCATTTGTAACTCAGATAAGTGTAGAACTCTTGATGCTCCGAGCTCTATGTGATAAATGTAGAATGCTTGAGTTTTCAAGATCTATGTGATGAGTTATTCTATCTCCTTTTCTTAATTCATTTCTCTGCTTATCGCATCCAATCCTCCTTCATCCGTTATGTCCATCTGTAACTCGGATAAGTGTAGAACTCTTGATGCTCCAAGCTCTATGTGATAAATGTAGAATGCTTGAGGTTTCAAGATCTATGTGATGAGTTATTCTATCTCCTTTTGTTAATTCATTTCTCTGCTCAAGTTGATTAAACCGTAGGTCCTTGAATTGCTTGGCTTCCACTAGTTTATACATATATTTCTATTATTTGTATATGTGTAAGGATACTAGAAACACATGGCTTATGCCTTTAGATGAATGAACCAACCCCTGCTATTATTTATATATAGGAATATATATGTACAAAAATGTATGTGATGTCTTCAGTTTCCAAAGAATCACATGAGACACACAAAATATAGATGTTCCAGGCATTGGTCTTGTAAGCAATCCGAGGCTGTCTCTCATAGCAACAACATCTTTTGGCACCATTGCCAGGGAATTTATTGAAGGATTTTTTCCCTTGGGATACGACAAATTCAAACACTCTTTGTGTAGGTTAGAAAAGATGTTCTGATTGCATCCCCATCACCTTGGCGACTCCACAAATCCCATTATCATCTATCATCCATGCTTTTAGAAAGCCTCACAGTTGATCAGATGCCTCTCAACAGAAAAACCCATTTGTATTTGACCCAGAGAAATTATTTTTTCGGAGAGTCTGAAAAGAGAAAACCCCTAATACCTATGCTACTATCTCATCATTCTTTGAAGCTTCCTCATCCATCTCCTAACACATTGCCATTCACTGCTCAGACTTTACTTCTAAGATCCTTACGTACCCTTCTATTAATCTAGCCACTCCAACCACTGTGGCTTTGACCCAAGTTCCTCTAGCAAATCTTAATCCCCCTCCATTAATTCAGATGGTTGTTTCGAGTTTCTTACTGAATAAATATGCCCCTTTTGATTTAACTCAACGCCTAAGTGCTATGCCTCAAGACTACCTAAATCTTTTGTCTTGGTTCAATTGGGAGGAAGAAAACACTACACAGAGACAAATTGAAACCTTCTGTGCTTCTTCCGAGAATCTAAATGTAGAACAACTAGATGTGGTCCTGAGACTCTTTGTACAGTACCTTGATGGAGAAGCCATCAAATGGTTTAATTCTTACCTAATGTCTCCATCACTACCTAGGAGGAACTCGAAAACTATTTCACACAAAATTTGGGTGAAAAGAGAAATCATGAGTATGTCCTCATAGAGTTCAATGCTATAAGAAAGAAGCTAGAAGAGGATATTTCAAAATTCATAAAAAAGGTTCAATAAGCAGTATAATCACCTGCCTCATGAGATAAAGCCTCCTCAAGTTGCTACTCGCATAGTATTTGTGGAAGCCTTTGAATCCAACTTTGGTTTTACCCTAAGAGAAAGGAAGTATCGCACTTTGGATCAAATCCAAGTTGATGCTCTTGAGGTAGAAGCAAATTTCACCTTGACAGGGAAGTCAAGAGGTAAGGATGAACGTACTGAGAAGAAAAGGGGGAAAGAAGAAACATCCTCCTCTGGTCAGCTACAGAATCACTAGATTTGAAGTGGGAAGAAATGGATAAACTCATTAAGATTTTATCACATAAGGTGGTGAAACTTGAGCTGGAGAAAAAGAGTGTCCCAAAACAGAATGCTCAAGGTAATCACCAAGGTTATAACCCACAGTACAGAAGGCCACTATTGCAGATGCTTCAAAGGAAAAGAAAAGATCATCTTGATCAGATCCCTCATCCTCTATATTTAGAAGATGATCCTGATGAACAACAATCAGATACACATGAGATGTAGGGAAACTTGTATTCCTATTTCTCTGAAGAAGAACATGAAAACATGGCTCACCACGAGACAAGTCATGACAAAGAAGCAACAGTAAAGGAGGAGGACATAGGTGATTATTGCAAACAGTTTGTGGATTTCATGCAAGCACAACTACACCGAAGGTATGATCTTAGATCTTCAAGAAAGAGGTCGAGGGAACCGGAACAACGAGAAGGAACTGCTCCCCAAGATATTCCCCCAGTGCCAGATAAAGGGAAAGGTAAGATGAATCCTAACTCATCCACTGTAAAAGTCTCCTCAAATAAGGAATGCAATAGTTTCGAGGAACACATAGAAGAGAAGGCACCTGTTTGGATAAAAACAACCAGTGATAAGGAAAGAGAAGCAGAGCTAGGAGGTGTAGAAAGAGGCCAACCTGCATTCAATCTTCAGAAGGAACTCAAAAAGGTAAAGATTTTTATTACCCTAATTGAACTTATAAAGCTGCCCACTTATAAATCCCAAGTCTCTTAGTTCATGCTTCCATCCACCTCAGTACCGACCCATGAATGTTTAAACCTTCAAGAAGAAAGACTAATGGTTGTTTTTGGGCCTCATGTTGAATAACTTGATCCTTCCACTGCACCCTTCTATGTGACCCTGGTAATTCATGACCTCTTATTGCATAACTGCATGTTGGACTCCGAAGCCTTGCATAACTTCGTGCCCTTAGCCGTGATGGAACAAATTGACTTGAAGATCACCAGGCCCTACAAGGACCTATACTCCTTTGACTCTAAGAGGCTCAAATGCTTGGGTATGATAAAATATTTGGGGGTAAACCTGACTCATACCCCTGTGAAGAGCGTAGTGATGGACATAGTAGTGGCATATATTTCCTCTCGATTCGGCATGCTCCTATCTAGGTCTTGGGGTTCCAAGGTGGGGGGATATATCAAATTAGATCTAACTTATGCCACTATTCACACTTTTGGAGGTGAAGAAACGAGGTTGTACAAAGAGTCCAGATTCGTAAAAACTGTCACCCCAGTGGAAGGTTCTAAAAATTTCCCAGTGTATGGAAAAGAAAGTGACCTCTCCTGCTTGTTCCTAGAAGAATATGAGACCATCTTAGGAGAAAAACCAGCACACCTAACAATGCAACTAGAACACCAGCACACAGATGAAAAAAAAGTGTGGAAATTATACTTTGATGAAGCGAATTCCAAAGAGGAAAATGGAGGAGGAGTATTTTTGGTATCCCTTGATGGCAGCGTGATATCCCTCTCATTCAAGATGGGGTTTGAGGAAACCAACAACGTGGTAGAGTATGAAGCATTGCTCCTTGGGCTACAAACAAAAAGGAATATGAATATTGAATTCTTAATTGTGCATGGAGACTATGAGATGATTGTAAAGTAGATCAGAAATCAGTGCCAGGCTAAACACACCAGATTACGGGCTTACTAGAATGAAGTATGGGATTTAATTGATAAATTCTTCCTAGCCTTTAATATCCAATTTCTGCCCGGAGAAGGAAACATAATGGTTGATTCCCTTGCTGTAGCAGCAAGCAATTTCAAACCTCCTCAAAATCTGCTTCTCAAGTACGAGGTGGAGGTTAGATACAGACCCTCTATACCTGATAATGTTAAGCATTGGTAGATATTCAAGGACGATGAGCAGATCAAACGTTATAGAAGTAGTTGGGGAGTTCGCTAACTCAACTATTGATCAAGGAGAGGAAAAAGAGGTAGATCAAGAACAAACTCCATGGGAAGACATAGTGGCTGGACAAAAAATTCTACAACTGAAAGGGAATACTATTCCTTGTGGGCTAGTTCCACTGGAAATATTATTTAACAAGAATGATGTAGCCTCCAAACCAATGGCTCTGAAGATGGATGAACAAGCATAAGATTGTAATATTGGCTTAGAGGACGAACCCCAGATGGTCTGACTATCAAAGGGGATCCCCTCACAATATAAACAAAGGTATTTAAATCTCTTCAAAAGCTATACGAATGTTTTTGATTGGTATTATGAGGATTTAAAAACATTTGATACTAACATCATACATCATAAGATTCCTTTAAAGATTGGAATAAAACCATGCGAGTAGAAGATCAGGCAGATTAATCCATTCTTACTCCCCTCTATTAAAAAAGAAGCAAGGAAACTTCTACAAGCTAAAATCATAGTGCCTTTAAGGTACTCAAAGTTGGTAGCCAACCTAGTCCCAGTTTGAAAAAAGAATGGAGAAATAAGGTTATGTGTAGATTTTCGTAATCTTAACGGGGAATATTTGAAAGACAATTACCCACTGCCCCAGATGGAATACATATTACAGAAGGTGGTTGGATCAGTTATAATGTCCGTGATGGATGGGTTCTCTGGTTACAACCAAGTGGTAGTCCACCCTGATGATCAGAAGAAGACTTCTTTCACCACCCCTTGGGGAACTTCCATGTATGCTCGCATGCCTTTCGATATTGTTAATGTAGGGGCCATGTTTCAAAGAGCTATGGATATATATTTTGTAGGGGAGCAAGACAAGTTCGTAGTGGTATATTTTGGATGATATCACAATCTTCTCTAAGACTGATGAAGAACACATCTTCCACTTGAAGCTCACCTTCGAGAAATGCAGGAGGTATGGGATATCTTTAAATCCCAAGAAGTCTCAATTTTCCTTGAGTGAGGGAAGCTCCTGGGACACATAGTAGCGCAAGGAGTGAATATTGACCCTAAGCGAGTCAAAGCTATTAGTCACATTCCTCTACCCGGAAATAAGAAAGAGGTCTAAGTCTTTTTGGAGAGAATCAATTTCTTGAGAAGGTTCATACCCAGCTACGCAAAAATAGTGAAAGGTACTACACATATGCTAAAAAACGGAAATGAATTAAAATGGAGTCTTACCTCTTGAGATTATTTTACTAGAATTAAAGAATCTTTTGCTGAAGCCCCGGTACTAATCAACCCTGACTACTTAACACTTTTTTATATATTTTCTTTTACTTCTCTGCGTACTATTGCTGTAGTTCTACTACAGAAGAATAAAGATGGGTATGAGCAGCCCATCACCTTCTTCAGCCAAGTCCTGAGGGATGCTGAGTTGAAATATAACATCTTGGAGAAACAAGCCTATGCACTCGTCAAAGCTTTGAATTCATTTCGAGTGCATGTACTATAGTAAATCACAACATTTGTTCCAACAATAATGGTCAAGGACATCCTTGTGCAAGGAGATAATGAAGGAAAAATGAGTAGGTGGATAAAAAAGATACAGGAATATGAGTTAGACATAAATCCTACTAAGCTCATAAAAGGCCAGGGGTTGGCCAAGATTTTATCAGAATCTAATTGTCAAGCTTTGGGAATAAACCTGATAATAGAGGAAGGCATAACAAAAGTTCAACAGAATGGGGTTAAAACATCAGAGCAAAATATTTGTGCTAAATATGAGGGGTCACCTTGGTATATTAATATCATCCATTATCTCTTGTTCCTGAGGTTCCCACTAGGGATAGATAAATCTAAATACAAGACTTTGAGACTACAAGCTCAAAAGTATACCATATACAATGGTCAACTCTGCTGGAAGGACCCGATGGGAGTTTTATGTTATGCATCATAGAGGGATAAACTCATAAATTGGTTGAAGAATTTCATTGGGGAGTTTGTAGAGGTCACTACAGATGGAATAATACAACTCACAAAATCCTGAAGGCAGGATTCTACTAGCCTACACTGTTAGGAAATCTTCATTTACAAATCAGGTCATGTTAGAAGTGCAAAGTCTTTGTTGAGAGACAAAAACTTTCTCTTTTTTCCCTGATCCGAGTGCATGTGGAAGAACCCTTCAGATAGTGGGGACTAGACTTCATAGGAGAGATAAACCCACCTTCTAGTGGAGAAAATAAGTGGATATTAATGGCCACAAATTATTTCACAAAGTGGTTAGAGGCCATCCCAGCCAGAAATGCCATAGATTCAATGGTAGTCAAGTTTATGGAGGAGAACACATTATCTAGTTTTGGTTGTCCTATCAAAATTATCACTGACAATGCCCAAGCCTTCAAATATGCAAAATTCACCACCTTCTGTTAGAATTTCAATATCATTATTCGCCACTCCACTACCTACTATCCTCAAGGAAACGATTTAGTTGAGTCCTCAAACAAAACCATGGTGAGAGTGTCGAAGAAGGCCATCACTGAGAATCAGAGAAACTCGGAAACCCAATTGAAGTTTTCCCTCTGGGCTAACCGAGTGACTCCTATTCGTTCCACTGGAAAGTCACCTTTCAAACTCATGTATGGTAAGGATGCAATATTCCCAATCCAATTAGCAATGCTAGTGGCGAAGTTACTACAAGAAACTAAGGAGGAGACAAATGCTTTGAAAAGAAGGATAAACCAACTCATTGAGATTCATGAAAACAGGGAATTGGTGGGGACTAAATTGGAAAATTACCAACAAAAGATGAAATCCCTGTTTGACAAATAGGCCAAGGATTGACCTTTTCAACCAGGGGATTTAGTTCTCTGATGGGACGTTTGACAGGAAGAAAAAAGTAAACAGGGAAAATTTGATTCACTGTGGTTTGGCCCATTAAAAATTTTAGAAGAAAAAAGAAATAATATGTACCTAATAAAAAACATGGAAGGTGAATCGTTAGAGCTGCTAGTAAACGGTGAGTTCCTAAAACTCTATTTCCAGAATTAAAGGTACCCGTCTTGCACTCATTATAAATACCGGTGTGTGTATTATAATTATGCTATGAAATTTCGAGTTTCTGTTAAAAATTCCAAGTCCACAAAATTATCATTTATTTAGAAAAAAACTCCATGCCCAAAACATAAAATTTCACACAATGCAGGTTCTCGATGCATTTCCATCCAATGCCTCGTCCCCAGGTGGAGCCAAATGTTGTCACCTTCAGCATTTAGAGTTCCAGTTGTACAAAGAGGGAAAATAAAAGAAAGGTTTGGAGCTAGCCTCCGATTACACATAAGCATTCAAAGCTAGATCATAGCCTCCCCATTAGAAAGTGCTATGAAGTAGCTTTCCAAGGGTATATACAACTCCCCATATTGACCTCAGAATCAAAAGTTAGAGTAGATCAAAGTTCTCCTTTCAAATTCAGGAGGTAAAATAATTTTTTCTAAGTACGCACTCCAGATCCTGCATATTGAAATATTTCAAAGAAGCAAGCAAGGGAGGGTGAAGAACACCGACGATCGGAGGTTCCAGTGATCCCACAAATTGATGATCGTAAATATCAGAGTACCAACAACGAAGCGAACCCTGATATCGCAAAACACATATTGGAGGTTCATGGCAACTGAAGATCAACGATTACATTTAGAGAAACACTACATTTTGGGGCTTCACAAGTCAAATGCCCGATATATCAGAGGTCCATGGCCCAAAGTATATCGGTGATCGGAGGTCCTAACAGCGACAGATGAGAGGCAATTAGAGGTTTGGGATGAATCAACATATTAACGATCGCAAATACCAGAGGGTACAACTAAATACGGTGTCATGAAACCGCTGAAGGCTGATAACATTAAAAATCACTGAGATCTGTGCCTCTAGTTTTAAAGTGTCAGGGAGGGCCGATTGCAATCAACAAAGGAAATCAGTTACAAAACTAGAGAAGGGCGGGCCTTTTCTCTCTCCTCTGATAGGCCACGTGGCAGAATACTATTGGTCCCGATAAACCCATGAGGCAACTGACATCATCATGACATGGCGAGTATGGAGGACACATGGCATGTATATTTGGTATTTCTAGGGGTCATAAGGGGCCAAAATAGGGTGACACGTGGCAAGTATGACATCATCTCGTAAATCGACAATCAGAGGTCCTCACTCATTACATATTGCAATCAAAAGAGTTAGGAGGATGCAACTAGAGGCATGGATTAAAACAAGCCTCGATTGTCATTCTCCGATATTTGGTCATAGCCCCTAGTCATATGAAGGAAAAGGGGCCCAAAGCAAAAGGGGCTAAAGTGGGCAAAATTGAGCCATCCTGTGAGGTATTTTAATACAAAATTCCGAAGGTAATAACTGCTTGATAATGTAATACAGGGCTTCAAGGATGCAATGGGTTGGCAACTGAGACATTTAAGGAGGACATGGAGCATTCAAAATTCGGAATGGGCTGACCTTGTAAAGCCCCTTGTGACATGAAGCCAGGGTCAACACTGACAGAGTCAATGAAGACATAGAAGCTCGGGAGGACTTGATGATCCAGCATGGTGCTCCATGCAGAGGGAAGATGAAGTATCACCCAGGCAAACTCTACTTCTATACTGTGGCATTAAACTGATAGTTGACTGCTCCCCGTTTTGAAGAACGAATGATTCGAGCAACAAAGGTAGAAGCGTCAGGAATCGGCTGAGTGACACAAGTGGCCAAACCGCGGGCAAGCAACAACCTGAAGAAAAGTTGATCTCATGGATGGGCATGGAGATATTTTGTTGGCATTTTCATCTGATTGTTGACTTGTTTTATTATTTGTAATGTGTCGCCATTTAATGAAGCAATTAATCCTTTGTAGTCATTTTTGGGCCACAAAGCCATCCTAGGGCAAGACAACTAGTCAATCTGACATTTGAGGCTCGACTGAAATATTATGTTGTAATTACTATTCAATGCTCCCCTCTCTAGATAAATAATGGGAAGCAACACTTCATAGAGGTTTCGAAATCTATAGAAAAAATATATGTTTTTTTTTGAGACTGTATGACTTCCAGATTTGCATCTTTTAGAATATTAATTAAATGGTGGTGATTCCAACCTTCGAGTATTATAGTATGTTAACTCTCTGTTAAATTTGATTATGTTCATGTTTCCTCTTTGCTTCAAGTATTTGTAGCTGCCAGAAATGTTTCATATGTTCTTATGGATTCATTTGTATTGCCTTATTAATGGAGATGGCTATGTGTAGCTTTGAGATTACATCTTTAAATTGCACTCCATGAATCATCACATCAAATCATCCTTTATCCATTATGTCCATCTGTAACTCGGATAAGTGTAGAACTCTTGATGCTCCAAGCTCTATGTGATAAATGTCGAATTCTTGAGTTTTCAAGCTCTATGTGATGAGTTATTCTATCTCCTTCTCTTCTTTCATTTCTCTGCTCAAGTTGATTAAATTGTAGGTCCTCGAACTTATCGAACTCCAAAGGTTTATACATATATTTCTGTGATTTGTATATGTGTAAGGATACTAGAAACACATGGCTTATGTCTTTAGATGAACAAACCCACTATTTATATATAGGAATATATATGGACAAAAATGTATGTGATGTCTCCAATTTCCAGAGAATCATATGAGACACACAAAATCTAGATGTTCGAGGCACTGGTCTTGTAAGCAATCTGAGGTTGTCTCTGGTAACGACAACACCCACCATTTTACCTCAGTCTTATGATCCATGATTTCATCCTTCACAACGCCATGCTATATTTCAGAGCTTCTCACAATCTCATACCCAAAGCCATCATGGACAAGTTAGGATTGGATATTACCCAATCATATCATGACCTTTAATCCTTATACTCTAGAAGAGTTAAGTGTCTTGGTCTCATCAAAGACTTGGTAGTATCTTTAGATCACACTCCGACAAAGAATGTTTTGATGAATGTGGTTGTTGCTGACATTCCTCCAAGGTATGGAATGCTTCTCTCCCGGTCATGGGGAGCAAAACTCAAAGGCACTTTTCATCTTGATTTCTCTTATGCTACTATACCGGTGTTCGGTCAACTTAGGAAATTATCCGGGGAAACCAAGATGAAATATATGATTACTAGCAAAGAGAAGCTTAATAATCACCCTATACATGTTGTACGTATCAACTTAGAATAATCTATTTTGTACAATGATAATAGTTCAGTTGATTTAGAAAGTCCAATTGAGGAAGTTTAAGAAAATTTAGATGTTTCAGGTAATTTTGGAGCAGTTTCACTTATAGAAAATCAAGAACAGCGATTGAATGGCTTGCAGCCTAATACATCAGTTGAAAGGACAATGAATTCAATGAAGGAGACAGATTATGTTGATACAACATATCATCTTCCAACAGAAAATAAAGACCAACCTTCGGAATTTTAGCTTCCTGATGAGGAAAATGCTCTTTGGACCATGGATTTTGATGGAGCCATGAGAAAGGAAGGAGCTGGAATCAGAATTTGGATTCATACTCCATTGAATCATTCAAGTAAAATTCCTCATAATGCCAGAGTATGTTCATACAAATTAGCTTTTGATTGTTCTAATAATGAAGCGGAATATGAGGCCTTGATTACCGTCTTAAGATTCTTAAGAGGCTAGGTCCAAAAAGGATTTCAGTTTATGGTGACTGCGAATTGGTGATCAAACAAGTAAAGGGGGAATAGCAAGCTTAAAATCCTAGGATGCGAGCATATCACAATGCTGTGTTAGATATCCTCAAAACTTTTCCAGAGTACACATTGTCTCTGACTCTAAGAAACCATAATTTCATGGCTGATTTTCTTGCCACCGTTGCAAGCATGTTTAAAATCCCAATACATTCCAATAAGAAACTTGAGATTAATGTTAAACATCACCCTACTATCCTTGATAATTTCCTGTACTTGCAAGTGTTTCAAGATGATAAGCAAATCAATAATTTTCTGCAAATGGAGCAAGAATCGCCACCTCTTACATGATGATGTATTTTATGAAGATGATCAGGAGATCCAAGCTACAAAATTGGAAGTATTATAACTGAAGGATAATTCCATTCCAAGAGTTCTTATACCTTTGGAAGAGCTCTTTAATCATGATGATGTTTCACAAAAGCCGAAGATGGTGAAGTTGTCAAAGTCCTTAACCCCGGAAATGAAAGGTAAGTATGCAACACTTTTGGCTGATTTTTCTTATGTGTTTGCATGGGAGTATTCAGATTTGAAAGTTTATGATAAAAATATAACTAAGCATACTATTCCTATCAAGCCCAATCAAAATCCTTTTTTCCAAAAGCTCAGAAGGATCAATCCCAAGCTGCTTCCATGTATAGAGAAAGAGGTAAACGGATTGTATAAAGATGGTATCATTTTTCCTCTTCATTTTTTCTGAGTGGATGTCAAATATGGTTCCAGTCAGGAAGAAGACATGTGAAATTTGTTTATGCATTGATTTCTGAAATCTGAACAAAATGACCTTGAAAGACAATTACCCTCTCCCAAAGATGGATTACATTTTGCAAAGGGTAGTTGGTTATTCCAGAATGTCTTTACTTGATGGCTATTCAGGGTATAATCAAATCTTGGTCCATCTCAATGACCTAGTGAAGACATCGTTCACTACACCTTGGGGTACTTTCATGAACACTAATATGCCTTTTGGGGTAGAAAAACGCAGGAGCTACATTTCAGCGAGTGATGGATATCACTTTCACTAATGAAAAAGATGTGTTTTTAGTTATTTACCTTGATGATATCACATTTTTCTCCCAAATAGATGAAGAGCATTTGCATCATTTGAGGATAGTCTTCCATAGGTGTAGGAAATTCGACATATCACTGAATCTGAAGAATATTTTGTTTGCCATGGAAGAGGGAAAATTACTTGGTCATATCATATCAAAAGATGGCATCTGCATAGATCCTGCCATAATCGAGGCAATCCAACAATTGGACTACCTAAGAAACAAAAAGGAAATTTAGTCTTTTAATGGTAAGATCAATTTCTTGAGAAGGTTTATTCCTAACCCGCTGAGCATCTAAGAGAAATAACTAACATGTTGAAAAGGGCCAGTGAGGTAAATTGGTTCGAGGATGCAAGGAAATATTTCTACCAAGTCAAAACTGAATTGTCTTGCACTCTTATCTTAATTAGCCCTGATTACACTATGGATTTTATCATTTTTTTCATTTGCTTCTGAGCACACATTGGCTGCTGCCCTAATGCAGAAAAAAGACCAAAAAATGGAGCAGCCAGTTGTTAGTTGAACCATAAGGGATGTGGCATTAAGGTATAATATCATTGAAAAATAGGCTTTGGCCCTAGTAAAGGCTTTGAAGGATTTCTGGGTGTACATTCTACATTCACATATTATTGCCTATGTTCCAAACGTTGCAATAAAGGATGTTTTGATGCAAAATGATCATGAAGGTAGGTGAGGTAAATGGATTGCTGCAATGTTGGAGTATGACTAAACATGCAAAGCTGGTGAAAGGGCAATGTTTGGCAAAGCTTATGGCACAGTCGAATTTACATGTTTTGGACATCAATCTCATTGCTGCAATGTCTGAAGAAGAAGTGACTGATTCATCTGATCAGGTATCACAGGTTTTTACTTCATCTCCTTGGTACTCATATATTGTCTATGTGCTTTGGCATTTGAATTCTCCATGAGGTGTGTCAAAAGGTAAAGCTAAATCATTGATGTTAAAAACTCTAAAATATTGTATTTTGGAAAATGCTCTATTTTGGAAGGATCCGGGAGGAATTTTGTTGAATTGTCTAGTTGAAAGCGAAGCAAAGGAAGTAATGAATGCCTTTCACAAGAGTGATTGTGGTAGTCACATTTACTGGAAGACCACATCAAACAAGATCTTGAGAGTTGGATTTTATTGGCCAAGTTTATTTTCTGATGTTTACAAAACTTTAATGAGTTGTCATGAATGTCAAATCTTTCAAGGAAAGATAAAGTTGTTACCGCTACCCTTGCAGCCCATTTCTATCCAAGCACCTTTTCAACAGTGGGGTCTTGATTTCATTGGCGAGATTCACCCTTCATCTTTAGCTCAAAACAAGTGGATTTAACAACCACCGACTATTTCACGAAGTGGATCAAGGCCATCCCCACTAGCTAAGCTACTGATGCGATAATAGTTCAATTTATTGAGTCTAATATTTTGTCCTGATTTGGTTTTCCACAGAAAATTATCACTGATAATGCAACAACCTTCAAGTTGAAGAAGATGATTGATTTCTATCACAAGTACGACATCAAACTAGGGCATTCAACAACATATTACCCACAAGGTCATCTAGCACATATATCCTATCTCAGAATTTGACCAATCCAATTGACGTAAGACAATAATCCAAGTCCTGTGCACCTACACCTATACCTGTGATTATACCTATACTACCACTTGTACATGTACCTCTCCATGTACATGTACCTATACCTACACATGTACATGTACCATGACTTGTACCTGTACCTGTACTATCACCCTGCTGCAACTTGTGCACAATCTCCATATATTTGACATCTTGTTGTCTTGCCTGCAAGATCCTTTCCTGTAAATTTGTCCCATAAGAACTCATAGCTGCTAAGTGATTCACCTGTATCCATCTACTGAGAGCATCTGCCACTCTATTCTCCTTTCCTTTGATGTACTTGATCTCGAAGTCAAACTCGTTGATCGTGGCCAACCATCTAGCCTGCCTGACATTCAGATTTGGCTGGTAAAACAAATACCTCAACCCAATGTGATTATTCATAGCACAAACCTCCTGCTAAGAAGATAATGTCTCCATGTCTTAAATACATGTATAATCGTTGCCAACTTGAGACCATGTGTGGGATAGTTCTTCTTGTGCTCGTTTAGTTTCCGGGACTCATAACAGACCACTTTCCCATCTTGCATAAGGACTCCACCAAGCCCTCTTGGAAGCATATATACATACTACACTCTTTGTTCGGATTTGCAATCTGTAGTATTGGTGCATGTGTCAACAACTGCTTAAGCTACTCAAAGCTAGTCTCACACTGTTTAGTCCATTCGAACTTCTTACCTTTTCTTTGAAATGATGTAATGGGACAAGCAATCTATGAGAAGTCACTGACGAACCTCCCATAATAGCCTGCCAGACCCATGAAAGATGTCACCTCATCCACACTCTTAGGATCTACCCACTCCATGATGGCCCTTATCTTCTTTGGATCTACTACAATACCTTCCTTGGAGCCAACATGTCCCAAGTAGTGTACCTCAGTCTGAAAGAAGCTACATTTGTTGAGCTTAGCATACAACTGATGCTCTCTCAAAAACCTCAACAATGTTTCTAAGTGCTCGACATACTCTTCCTCATTCTTAGAATATACTAGTATATCATCAACGAACACGATAACAAACTTATCCAAATATGGATGCAACACATTATTCATCAAACACATGAATGTAGTTGGAGCATTCGTTAAGCCAAATGGAACAAGAACAATCTCATAATGTGCATACCTGGTCTTGAACGCAGTCTTGTAAATGTCATCCTCTTTGATGCGTACCTAATGGTATCTAGATCTCAAGTCAATCTTTGAGAACATTGTTGCTCCCTTCAACTGATTGAACAAGTCATCGATCCTCAGTGACTGGTATCTGTTCTTGATATTCACTTTGTTCAATTTCCTGTAATCAATGCATAATCTAAGGGTACCATCCTTCTTCCTCACAAACAAGACCAATGCACCCCAAGATGATACACTTGAACTAATGTACCCCTTGTCTAACATTTCCTTCAGCTGCAACTTTAACTCAACCAACTCAGGTGTGCTCACCCTAGAAGGTGTTTTCGATGCTGGAGTTGCCCTTGGAACTAACTCACTAGAAAATTATACCTCGCTATGAGGTGGAAACTCTGTAATGTCCTCAGGAAATACATCCCTGAACTGTTGAAAACCGAGTATTTGTTCAACACATCTGCATCCTCAACCTCACCCTTATCACTAGAAATGTGTACTGCAAATAGCTTGCACCCTTTCTTGCGGCTATGCTTTGCTTGCATAGCTATCACCATCCTAACTGATGTGGATTTCCTCTTACCCTACAAGACTCCTGGTTCTCCATTGCCATCAACACATTCAATGGCCTTGTCATAGAAGTTAACCTTGGTTCTATGTAGATACAACTAATCCATGCCCAACAACATATTGTATGAACCCAACGATAAAACATTCAAATGTGTTACGGTAGGCATACCATTCAAATAAAATGCATAAGCTATTACCCAATGATGAACTTGCTTCTTCGTAACTGTAGCCAACTGCACTAACCAAGACTTTGCATGCAACTCCTTAGTCAAACCACACTTATCCACCAAGTCAAGACTAACATAACTATAATTATATCAAGGGTCAATCAAAATAGAAATAAATTGATCACAAAGCTTACCATCCATCTCAATGATAGATGCCTGGTGTTTTTTTTTCCCATTGTCCACGACTGCATAGATACGAGGAACACTCTGGCCTACATCTCCAATAGTTTGTGCCTCCTGTGCATTGTATATCTGGGGTCTACCACCCTGATTCTGTGGACAATCTCTCCTGCGATGGTCTTTGCCACAAGTCCAACACTCTATAGGCTTCCAACCTCCATCCTTGTTATTCTCTTCAACTCTATGTTCCTATCCTCTATCTAATGAATTGAACCTCTTATGTTGTGCAACATTCTCCTTGTTATCTGTACCTTGCGACCTTGCTCGATTTTTATCCCATTTTCCTTTTTTCTTTTCATTACCTCTCTAGTTTGGCTTAGTCTCAGTTCCGTGCTTCGATTTCTCATAGCAATGTTTTAGCTTTCAAATGGTCTCCTCCAATGATATAGGCTCATTGAATTCAATCATGTCTTTTAATGCAACTGGTAATCCATTGATGAACTGCTAAATCTTAGCCTTCTCCTCTGTGAGGTAAGGAACATACCTCAGTAACTCCAAGAACCTGCTAGTATACTCATCATTTGTCATAGAACCCATTTTTAGTTCATAAAATTATTTAGCTTTGTCATCAAAGTACCTTTCCGATAAGTAGCCACTCAAGCTCACTCTAAAATAAATCTTCCTCATGAGTACACCTGACATTCTTCACATCTTCCCACCAAATGTCTACTTTACCTTTGAGACTGAAGGTAGCTACTCTAGTTTTCATGTTCTCTGAATAATCACGCAACCTGAAGAACTTCCTCATGCCAAGCAATCATGCCTCTGCATCCTGTGGTTTCTTCTTTTCCCCATCAAAAGTAGGTGGCTTAATTTTCTTATATTCATCCATCAAATACCCCCTATCACTCCTCATGTAAGGATGATATCGATGATGATCGTAGTGCTTATTTGAATCAAAACTAGAATCATACATGTGTTTATCCCTTCTCCTCTCCAAAGTGTCCAACAATCTACCATCTTGGATGGTGTCAGATCTATCTGACCTGTGTCTACTACGAGACCTCCTGCCATATGCCCTATTAGTTTTTTCCTCCTGCTCATGACTGATCCAGAGTGGTCCTTGTCTTTGGAAATCTGAGAAGCTCTAAAGTATGACCACATTTACCTTTGCTAACTTTTCATGTGACTGCATGATTCTATCATTATCTGCCTTACAACTCCTGATCTCTTCCTTTAAACTTCTCAGTGTCACTGCCAAGTCGAAAGAGTCCCCAACACCATACTTCTCTTCGGATTTGTAGGGAGAGTCTCTGTAGTCAACCATATTGCTAGCCATTTGATATTTCTTCCTGCAAGGCATAGTATGTCAGATAAACCAATCATAATAATTCATGTACCTTAGCATAACTTGGGGAGGATACATTGTCTGCAAGATTACCACGTTAGCATGATACATGTATAGCATAATCATAACATCATATAGACATACACGAGTAAAAGTATCAACTCATAAACATTACTCTAACTAGGATCGAGTCATCAATGCAAGTCCATATCAACATTGCATGCTATGACCTTATGCATGACAACAACCATCACTCCATTGTACACATTTCCACATGCAAACAACAATATGCATAAGCATGACAAACCAACAACAAATACGCATAACCGCATGTCGTTGGACATAATCGATCACTTATTGTAATCAACCTACAAGACTGATGCATGTAATCAAAATAATCAAAATGTAACCTAACATACAAGGATGTAAGTAGCTACCATGAAATTGACATGTAAGTGACATGTAATCCATACATAGTCATTCATGTATTCATTTGAAATACCTTTCATGAAATCAATAACAAATTCTCCATGATAACCATACTGCAACCCTAATCAATCATCAAGCAAATGTAACAAGTATATAAGTGTAAGAGACACACATGCAACTGACATGCATGCATGAACACAACATAGCCCATCTAGTTTGAGGGGTGAACCATGCTCTGATAACACTCTGTAACACCCTCCTCCCACATCTACCCAAGCAACCGGCCAGCCGGGTAAACATGCGAGGAGAGGCCACTATGATATGATTCGACCTCCTAAGTCATATAAGGAAGTGGAACTGATAGAAACACACCATATAGACATCCAAAATCATCAACAGAACCCTCAGAAGACCAGGTCAGCCACTCAGACAACCTGTTCTTGGGTCCCACTTCTATTTTAGGTCTCTTAGGCCATAGTCGCTCTCATGCTATGGGCAAGGGAGAGACTAACAACCTAAAGTTTCTCTCATAGGCCTTCTTGCCAGCAACTGTGGACCAAAATTGTCAGTGCTATGTCAACGACCTCGAGATTTAAGCCACTTTTTCAGGCTTAGAGCCCAGGACACTGCCCAGAACTGATCCATCTCTTTGAATAAATAAATTAACAAGGAAATGAAAGTACTAAAGAAAATACTTGTTCAAGACCTTGACTGGATCCCTACTATCCATGATAGGCATTTCGTCAAACATATCATTGACATGTAATCTATAGGTGTAAATAACAGAGTTAAGTGTAGGGATATCATACTTATATGAGAATCACTATGAGTCATTTGTTCCCTTATTCCATTTGCTGCATTATCATCTATTAGGTCATAGACACATTATCCATTCACATTCAAGTAAAAAAATGCTGAAAGCCATACATAATTGTTGTCATAAAGTGTGCATTATAACCAACATAATAGGGACCAAAATACAATAAACATGGCAACCATCAAATTCATAAATACATTATTACCTTTTACACATGAAAATCAATGGAAAAGATTTCTCATTAATGAATATAATGAACCAACCGAACATGGGACTACCACATTCTACCCAACCGTAGAATGGCTAGCCAAATCTCTCTTTAGCTCTTCCCCCCTGTGCCATATTCTAGGCATCAATGTGGGATCTCATAAAACACATCAATCAAAAATCATCCAAGGATTCTAGAGGCCATCCACCTCAACGCATCAAACAATGATTCCACCTCATGGTCAGACATCACAAAACCATCATCAGATTGGTCTCCATCCAAGCCTTCTAGGGCTTCCAGAGCGTTTGTTCCAACCAAGGCTTCCAGGACTAGTAACTCAACCCACAACTGCCGCCGGGCTTCCAGGACTAGTAACTCAACCCACAACTGCCGCCGAGCTTCCAGAGCGTTTGTCCAACCAAGGATTCCAGGACTAGTAACTCAACCCACCAAGGGCTTCCAGAGCATTTTTTCAACCAAGGCTTCCAGGATTAGTAACTCAACCCAAGTTGTTACAAGGCTTCTAGGAACTAACAACTCAACCTAAGATAAGGAATCATGAGAACCAACCAAAAACAAATCATGAAAGTAAACCCACAATCACCATGGCTATCCAGGAAATGGCAAGGCTAGGCAACCCACTGCCTATCCAGGCAATCCTCTATGCCAATGACATATCATGACCAAGAATCCACATGCATATGCCATGCATGTCCAAACTAGTGAAGAAATCATAAATTCAACTCAGTACTTGCAAGTAAATCTGATGTATTTGTTGATGTCGATACCTTCTTGCGCTTTCCTGCTCTTCCTTTTCCCTCTTGCTCCAAGAATCCAAGTACATCACACCCTCCAAGAGTGCTCTAAGAAAACTCTAAGTATCCAAGAGTATGAGAGAAAGAGAGAACAATGAGAGAGCTCCATAGCTAAACTGAAAAACGGTTACCAACTGATCCTCATAAGACTTTTTATGAATGAGGCCTCTATTTTCTTCATTTTCCATTATTTTCTTTCATTTTCCTCATCACATGCAACCTGTGACCTTTCACCCCCTTTTTCTCCTAATTTCCATTATTTTCATAAATAATTGTGCCAAAATGCCTTAACCATTGCCTTTGCCAATTTAATTAGCCATAAACAACCAAATGAACACCCCTTAGGATGTCTTGCCCAACATTCTGCTTCCAATAAGTGTCCCCTTCGAATAAGTGTCCCAGTCATCCATGGTTATTTTTTTTAACATTTATTACATGGAATTTTCACGAGGGCTGATACAAAATCATTCAAAAATAAAATCCTTGAAAATAGTTCATACTCAAATAAATAACATATTACATTTATTACATGGAATTTTCACCATGGTCGTTACAAAAAACCATTCAAAAATAAAATCCTTGAAAATAGTTCATACTCAAATAAATAACATATTTAGCATCAATTATTTCCCACCATAATTTAAGTAAGTATATCTACAAAACATGGATAAGAATAAGATGTCAGAAAATATACTTACCATGAGTTACTTGCCACCATTATTTATGCAAGTGCTTGGAGTGTGCAACACTTGTTTTTACAGAGGCTGTCTACAACCTAGTACATGAGGGAGCCGAGAGGTGCTCTAGTACATGAGGGAGATGTTGTGCTCTACAACCTAGTACATGAGGGAGACGTTGTGAGGTAACGTTACATTAAAATAAATAAATAAATAAATAAATAAAGATATCTATGTATATATATATGTGTGTGTGTGTGTGTGTGTAGCTAATATATGTATATGCAAGATATGTTGGTGTCAGCGAATATATGTATATGCAACATATGTTGTGTAACATTACTTAAAAAAAACCTTACAACCTAGTACATGAGGGAGATGTTGCCATGTAACAATGCATTAAAAAAATAAAAATATATATTATATAGCAAGATAAAGTAACTAAAAAATAAAAATTAATTCCTTCATTGAGCCAAGATATACTGCCTATAATATGCTATAAATATGTAAAGTAATGTAAACATTTTAACTCGATGAAAATAAAATACAAATAACCCTATAAAAAATAAATAATAATAATAAAAATTACCCATGGTATTGGCTCATGGTTTTAAAAATCCATGGTGTTGACCCATTGTAGTATATTAGAAATGTGTACAATAATGTAATGTAAACATTTTAACTGGGTGAAAATAAAATAAAAATAACCCTATAAAAAATAAATAAAAATAAAAATAAAAATTACTCATTCGCTCATGGTTTTAAAAATCCATGGTCTTGACCCATTGTATTCATGTGGAATATAACCTATTTCAGGGGGAAATTAAACTAGCCTAGATCCATCTTAATTTGATGTTACATTTAGATACATAATTAGTTGTAGAAAATGATGGTGTGGAACCCATGTATCCTATAAAGGTAAAACATTTTTATTTATATGTTCATGCTGCTCATTTGTCTAGATATGTTTAGAGGTGGGGGAAATATTAGAACAAGAGCGTAATTACTAGCAATTGCACTGAGAGGTGCAAAGGAATGCCGATAGGAGTGGGGGGAATGTTGAAGGCAATAGTTCATACATTATTTTTTGTAATATTTCGAGGTTGTATGAATGTCATCCAAACTTGAACATGGTATGTAAGAACAATGTTAGGGTGACCTTGGAATGTCTTACCATAATTGAAAATGCAATCCCATCTACCATAGTTCAATCCTATTGAGTGCTCCCTCAGCGCACACAAGATCTCATGCATTTGGAAAATTATAGGAAGAGTCTTGATCAAGATTGTTGCTTTAATTCTCCCTCTAGGGACTCTCAAAGCATCTTGTGCATGCTCAAAAACAACATTCCAAAGTGCAACTTCCCTGTGTTCCAATCATATCTAATGTTAAATTTAGAAGAGCATTGCCATGATGCTCTAAATCAAATACAAAATGAAAAGGAAAAAGAAATTCCAATGAGATTTCATGGTATATTAAGGAGATGTGACACAATGATCTAAATCAAATACAAAAGGCAAAGCAAATGAAATAAAACAATGTTACAAAAAACTCTGTAGAACATAAAATTTTTGAGAAATATCTTAGACAATGTTCTTAATGCAAACCTGGAGTGCTCCATTTTGGGTAGATAAAAGAAGGGATCAAATCCTCCATTTTTCAATTGAAATTTTGCATGATTATGACAGAAATAGAGACCAAAATCCACCAGGCATCTCATTGCATGCTAGCCATCAATCTCAACATGGTCTTCTGGCAAGCGACAACCCCTAGGCCTAATAAATAGCACAACAATCTTATCATTGAGCTTGTATGTCTTGTTTCTTGCCTTGTCCTCATACGTTATTGTTCCTTCCATTATATGCTTCAAGTTTATGTGACCTCTTATAATGTTGTCCCATATGGGAGACAACATAACATCGCACATATTCCAACATTGAAAGGCCCTAAAGAAAAGTATAGATGAACTATAGTCTATTTCAATATTGAAGAAAACGTTTTCATGCATTAACAAAAATAGAAATATTGAGTATTGCAAGGCAATTCTAGTAGGCCTTTTGCACCATAGAGAGGGTGCAGAGAAGAAATTTGCTACCTTTGAAGGCACACCCACTTAACTGATCTAGTCTTACCCATGGAAAGTACTAATGATGGGATATTGGATGCAAGCCCCCCACATTGAGTGATTGGTACAAAGATGAAACCATAAATTTTGAAACAAATGTTGACAATTCAAAACAACAATTTTTTTGATATGTACAATGAAGAAAATCAAATAAAACCAACTAAAATATTTAGCTATGAAACTATACATATCGACAAGACAAATCATGTATTATGTGTTATCAGCATAAATGAAAATGCCAATGCCACTGCGAGCATGTATATCATATATCTCAATACCACCTACATAAAGGATGCACAAAATCATGTTCTTGGATTTCTTGTAAAGTTAGTCAAATAGAAGTCACGATGTAAGAGAGAATATGATTTTTTCTTATTTTAGAATCCTATCCATATGTGACTATTTTTCAAATTAGGTTAGCAGTTCTAATGAGGCACAAATACCTATTCGCAAGGATGAATATTTTAATAATTTACGAAACATATGCAATGCAAGATCAAACTCTTGTATTCCTGCTATGAGTGCTTCCATAAACAGTTGTAGCACAAGATACATCTATACTGCCCTGAGAAATATTTAGCATTAGGGAGGATGCATGAGGTTTCAAGGAAAAAAGTGGTCATATAATTATTAACACAAGTTAAAGGGTTAGTTAGGGCTTTATATAAACTGTGGTTGAAATGACTTAACCAAGAGGCTTCTCATGCTATATGCAACTCTTAGGAATGCATAAATGGACCTACTTTTAGTTTTGATGTAATCATTGGCTCAATCTAATACACATTAAGCATACTGTGATTTCCTCCTGTTGCATGTCCATTTTCTATGCTAACATTCACTTCCCATATATTCTCCTCATTGTGTCAAACTCTAAACTTCAAGTTTCAAAGAATACAATTGACATATAATATAAATATAAAAAAGTCATAGATTACTAATAAAAACAATATAGGTAAAAAATTTAATCTTAAGTTATATATACAAAGGACTCGTAAGGATAATGGAGGCCCATTTGACAGAAAAAATGAATCTACTTCCACTTGAATATTCTCTATGACCCTATTTCTGCTTGAATCTTCTCCCTTCCTAAACGATTCTCACATTAAAAAAGAGTTAAAGAATACTTGTAACTAGGGGCCAAATGCCATTGAATTACACTTTCAGAGCCATCTAATCCTACCATTAGATTTTTTTTTTCCTGTCCTATTAGGAAGAAGAAATCCATTTGGAACATCCTTGAATATGGACAAATTTAAATCACTTTCAACAAGAAAAGTAGGAGGCTTCATTTTTGCAGTTCCAAACATAGTTGGAGCTTCTTCTCGTCCTGTTGATGTCGTTGTCTGTAGGGGATCCCAAAATACTTAGAACTCCTTTGTAACCAAAGGATTATGCACAACATGAAAAAATGAATGACAAAATTAATAAACTCCTTCTCGTATAGTGGTGACAAAAGAGATTGATTCTTTAATGAGACTGATTTTGAATTCAATCCCTTACCATTTTAGGAGAATGAGTGAAGTCCATTGACAAATATGACTCTTTCCTGACCGGTTTCAAGTTTCAAAGCATACAATGGACATATAATATAAATATAAAAAAATAACATATTACTAATAACAACAATACAAGTAAAAAAAACTTAAGCATAAGTTATATATATATAAGACTCACAAAGATAATGGAGGCCGATTTGATAGAAAAATAACTCTACTTCTACTTGAATCTTCTCCCTTCCTAAACAATGCTTGCATCCAAAAAGAATTAGAGAATACCTGTAATTAGGGGCCAAATTCCATTGAATTACACTTTCATATCCATCTAAGCCTGCCATGATATTTTTCTTTTTCCCATCCCATTAGGAAGAAGGAATCCATTTGGAACGTCCTTGAATATGGACAAATTTAAATCACTTTCAACATGAGAAGTAGGAGGCTTCCTTTTTGTATTTTTAGACATAGTTGGAGCTTCTTCTTAGCCTACTAATGTCATTGTTGTGACAGGCTCCCAAAATACTTAGAACTCCTTTGTAACGAGAGTCCTCTACACAACATCAAAAAATGGACGTCGAAATTAACAAACTCATGCTCATACAGTCGTAATAGAAGAGATTGATTCTTAAATGAGTCTGATTCTGCATTCAAGCCCTTAGAGTTTTAAGAGAACGAGTGAACTCCATTGATGAATATGACTCTTTCCTGATGCTTGGGGTATGCCATCCTCATCAGAGGAAGTTCCCATTGTTGTATATTCATATTCATAGGGTATGGTTTATTCTTCCAGAGGAGTTTTAAGAGGCACCTCATATTCAACTTGTGTTAAAAGAGTTTGTTTATGAGAGGGGAAACCCTCATTAAATCGTGATCCCCTTTTCGCTAGAATCATGTGCCTCTTTCTAAAAGATCTGAAAGATATTGTAGAAAAATAGATCAAAAGAAGTAAGATTAACTCACAAAGGAAGAATGACATACCCCATTATTACCCTAAACCATATAATGACTTTTTTCTTGAAACCCTCTTGATTTCAGCAGGCCCTCGACTACAACCCTCATAGCTAGAGCCTTCCCAAGGCCATTGTCAAAATTAAAATGAAACAGAGATGCCTAAGATAAGCACTCATAAATCCCTAACAAGCCTTCCGGCGACCACTACGAAACTTAAAATTTAAAGCGGGCCTAATGCTTGCACGCCTGAAACAATGACCTTCCAGCAACCATTACCAGAGATAAAATTATAGATATCCTTGTCTGCAGACATCTATCTATGACACAGGAAGGGAGAGGACCTCAATCTACAATCACCTAAATGTAAATAACTTTTGTGACCCAAAAACAAATGTAAAAATCTCCTTTCTAGAGAGGAATGATTCATGGCTCGAACTCGGCGCCAAAAGCATAAGAGAAAAATATCTCGTAAAACCAAATCATAGTCACGAGAATACACATAATTAATTAATGGGAATACACACTTCAATTGTCTATATATTTAAATAATAAAAATAAAACATTATTGGGTCATATCTTTCCTTCCAGCGGTTCTAAAATGCTCGTATCATGTAAAACCATTTGCTGGTTTTACGTCACACTAAATGACCGAATCTAAAAACACGATGGACAACCAAGCCCCAAACTACTAGAAGATTCTAATTATCGTTGGTCTTTGAAAATTCACCAGTGTGCATTCGTATATACGTCGAACCAAAAAATTTGATTTATTTCACTGCAAACTTGCAACATAGGCAACTACTTCTTGCACTCACTAACATGACTTTAATGCAATTTTAAATCATAAATGTCTCCATCTTCCTGAGATTCAAACACGCTACCACATCCTTGCGATCTGTAAGGGAAGAGTGTTTTTTCATGGAAATGGGGAAGGATGTATGGGCATTTAATATTTATTACTACAATCCAAGTCAGGCTACCAGCTGAGAGGGATTCACTATGCCGAGGAGGTGGACGTCTCTCGCTTGGAGAAAACTTGTGACCATGTGATAGAGTCTCTCTTTCTCTCTTCTTCTTTTGCCTCTGTCTTGATCGAGAGAGACAGAATTATGCTTCGATTTATCATTACTTTCATGACAATTGAGTTTTGAATCTGCGGAGGCCACGGTCTTCCTAGCAATGTCCCGTAGGTGAGATATTGGTTACACATAAAACAATCCAACCACCAATTCATCACCTTCTTTTTGTTCACTGACAACCATGGTGACAAATTGGGGCCTTTAGTCGAGGTTTTGTAAAGGTCATTGATCTGGGAATTGAATCCTTGATAGGGAAATCAACTTCTAGATCCTCCTTCTCCATTAGGTTGGAGTTTTTTGTGCAAAGAGGAGGATGTGGAGTTAGAGATGTTGTTGCTATTTTCATGATTGTTTTGTCCCTTATTTCCCTTTCCATTATCATCTTCATTCTTCTACCCTTATCCTTGCACCTTGTCAGGTTGAAATGCGATTTGAACTGTTGTTTCTGCTGGTTTTTGTAGTTGTCCATAGATGCTTCCACAGGGAAATCTTTAAACTAGGGTTGGGGTTTCATAATTGCAGAGGGATTCAAACTGCCAACGTAATGATGTAAGGAGCACACGATGTTTGGATTTGATTCCATTAGTCTCATGAAAAGGGGACGAGTGACGAGGAGGTGAAGCATGTGCTTAAAACCATTAATTGCTTTCCACAGCTATAGGGTGCGGCCGTGCCCCCATATTTTTGTCTCTCCTTCAATTGAATGGAAAAATTCAAATACATAGAAGAAAAGAAATGGGTCGTCTTTATTGTGGAGCAAAGGTGTCCACCAGATCTCTGGCGAAAAGGCTTCCAATTGATTGAGACACAACAACCTAACATCTCTCTGTTAATATAAAATCTTAGCACCGACGTCTTTTGAATGTGGAAAGAACTCCTTGTATGTCGAAGGTTAGACTACGTAGAGATCTCAAGTATAGCAAGAACCTCCAACAATTTGGAAGACGACAACCAACCGAGACCGCCCCTCATCCTGTTGCTGCTCCAGGTCTGTGGAATGACGCCGGGTTGAGGGTTTCAAAGGGAAGAGGGCGGATTTTATGCAGGCGGGAGTTGGGAAGCTAGAGGCAGAGAGGCATCAAGTAGAGGAAGCGACGTTACAGAGGTGTCAGAGGCCAAAAATCATGTACACAAAGCGATCGACACTTAATATGTGCCACATGTCATATTTCTATTTGCCTGAAGGACTAAAATGAAAGCTTTAGATTGGTTGGGGTGAACAATGTTTACCCACCCCAATCTGGAAAAGAGAATGCCAATCAACATAATTACAGTGTATCTAATATTTTTTCCAACCTCCATCCACTTTTTACTAGGTTATATTGGGTAAAATATACTATTTAATATTACGTTTTACATTTTAATTTTTCTTTATATTTTAAGTTTGAAAGTAAACAAAATCAACTATAAATTTAGTGGGGTTGAGGGGAAATATAGAGCATAATGAGGTGTGATGGGAAATATTAGGTAAATTTTAATAATATTACATTTTAATTACACCGTGAGGCATTCCTCTCGGAAGAACTCCCTAGGTTGCCACTCCATACCCTTCTGCACCATTCGATCGATTGCTAGATGATTGAAGGGTTTTTTTCCGTTAGATACCACCATCAGCAACTGCTTAAAGTATCAACCGCAAATCGTGAGTTGATTCCTATTTCCTGTACTATGAGCTTGAAAACCCCATGGAGCCCTCCCATTTCCTCAATGCTTGCCATCTTCATGCAGTGGTGGGACATCTACATGTTCAAGTAAATTAAATGATCAATTATTCTGTGTTTTGTTTAATTCAATCCGACTTGATATGATTTGGTGAATATTTGATTTCCCCTTTCTGCCCGTGTAGAAATTCCTTGTAGATTCAAATTGCAGATTGTAATATGCTAAAACAATTGACTTGAATCTACTCTACTCATCAGTGGAAACAATAATTGACCGATGAAATCACGAAGCATATAAGAGAAATAATTCAATCACACATAACACAATGATTTTCTGGGGAAATCCACAACTAAAAACCCCTATTATCTACATATTGCATTAATAAAAAAATATGAGAAGACTACAATGCTTTTCTTAAGCCAGAGCAACCTCTGCACTATCTCTATCTCTCTTTTTGCTTTTGAGACAAGCTCAAGCCAATACTTAGCCAATTTTGCTGCCTGCCAAGCTCTTATTTCCTTGCGTTGTTCCCTTGGGAATTAGCCCATATTCAATTGGGAAATCCCACAATTATGAATTGCACTCCTGATAGGCCTTCCTTTGATTGCGTGCACCACTTGTATAATTTAGATGATTATACAATTAACAGTACATTGGCCTTGAACTCCAATCTCAACAAGGTCTTTCTCTAATCTGACATGCATGAGTTAATTATGAGTGAATCTTCAGTTTACTGATTAGTGCTAGTTACACCCCACTACTGTAGGTTACACACCACTACCAAAGGTTACACCCCACTACCGCAGGTTACACCCCACTACAATGAGTTACACCCCACTACAGTAAGTCACACCCCACTATAGTAAGTTACGCCCCACTGCTTGTGATCTCCCACTAATTCCTCCATCGGTTGGAGCTAATTTAATTGAATTTAACTCCGTTAGACCGAATTAAATAATTACAACTCAAAATAAACTCAACTAGTGCTCCTAATTGTAGGAGAAAATCTACATGACCATAATTAGACCCTCAACTCGAATTGACTGAGCTAACTAAGTCAAATTAACCTAGTTAACTATTACATGTTGTCATGAGATATGGAATTACAATTTAATTCCTAATTTAATTCAAGAACAAATTAAATTAGGATTTTCTTGTTGCATTTTCAACACTCCCTCTTAATAATAAAGGGATTATCTGCTACCTCGATCTTGCCTTTGTGAAACTCGAATTTTCATCTTGCCAATGCCTTTGTCAAAATATTTGCATCCTGCTCCTCTGTAGCAATGTACGCCAACAACATGATTCTACTCTACACACAATCTCATAGATGGTGATACCGGATTTCGATATGCTTGGACCAATCATGAAAAACTAGATTCTCAGAGAGTTTGATACAACTCTAATTGTCACAGTAAATCAATATAGGATCCATCTGCTGACCAAATAGCCCAACAAGGATCTTCCTCATCTAGGTAGCCTCACAAGCTACTTGATTACTAGCCATGTACTCTACTTATGCTTAACTGAGCACAACTGATCTCTTCTTGTTGTTGTACCAAGAAACTGTTTCTGACCCAATACTGAAGATTCCCCTTGATTTTCTCTTCCTTTCGGATGGAATCCCTACCCAATCTGCATATGTGAAGCCTTGAAGCTTCACTCCCTTTGTCCAGATGTACCAAAGACCAAATTGAGTGGTGCCTCTAAGGTATCTCAACACATGTTTAGATTCCTTCCAATAAAGTTTGGTTGGCTTAACCATGGATTGAATAAGTTGGTTAACTGCAAAACACATGTCTAGTCACGTGTTCACCAAATATATAAGTGAACCCACAAGTTGTCTATGAATAGTAGCCTCCACTACTTCACCTGAAGTAGCATCTTCCTTCCTCCAATTACCTACTAGAGGAGTCTCCATGGGTTTGCTGCTCTTATGTGGAACTTCTTCAGTATCGTGTTGGCATACTTGCCTTGAGAGACAAACAATTCCCCATCTCCTTGCTATACTTCGATACCAACAAAGTAATGTATAAGCCTCAGGTCCTTCATCTCGAATTCTCTTGCAAGATTTTATCAACTTCTCATCACCTGTTAGAATCAAATAATCGACATATAATATTATAATCAACAATTTACCTTCAACTAAAATATGGTAAAGGTTCACATCTGCTTCAGTTTTGGTGAAGCCCAACCTAGTGAACTAGTTGTCAATCCTGGTGTACTAAGCACGGGGTGCTTGTTTTAGTCCATACAATGCTCATTTGAGTTTGTACACATGCGAATCTCTATTGAAGGTCTCAAATCCTTTCGGATGATCAATATACACCTCTTCCTCAATCGTACTGTTGAGGAATGTTGTCTTCACATCCATCTGATGTATCTTCCATCTCATCTACGTTGACAGTGCTAGAATAGATCTCATAGAAGAGTACCTTGGTACTGGAGCGATGGTCTCATCGTAATCAATTCCCTCCACATGACATAATCCTCTGGCCACAAATATGGTCTTGTGTTTCTCCACACTCCCATTCTCTTACTTGCTTTACCTTGTAAAGCCATATGGAACTCACCACTAACTTGTCTGCTGGTCTTGGGACCACTTCCCAAACATTGTTTATGATAATGGAGTCATAATCCTAAACCATGGCATCAACCCATATTGGTTGTTGCACTACTTCCTTGAATGAAGATGGCTCAACCTCTACACTCTCGTTCATCAGAGCCATGTAGCTAATGTACTGATTTGGTGACCTCCTCTGCGTGCATTTTGATGTGGGTGCTGCCACATTCTCTCTACCATCATGCATCAATATGTTAGCCTCTCTAGTGCACTTCCTTCCATCTTTGGAAGTCTTTGCATGAGTGGGTTCTTCCACTCTCTGCTCCTTTGCATGTGGCTCCTCCACATCATCCCAAGGTTCCTCCTTTGGAACTAAAATTTCCCCATTTGCATGTAACTAAATCTCCCTCTCAAGGGAACATCTCACGGCCTTCTGTTCATCTAACTTCACATCTATACGAACCACTGTCATCTTGTTGGATGGAAGGTACACCCGATAGTTGTGAGGTGTATCGACGTACCCCCATAAATATTCCCAACTCAGCTATTGGCTCTAGCTTTTTTCGAGCTTCCTTGATAACATGATAGTAGATTGATGAACCAAAGATCCTGAAGTGTGCCGCATCTAGTTTCTTACCTGAAAAATATTCTTATTGTGTACTCATCTCAAGGATTAGATGAGGGCTTATGTTCTGCAAATATACAGTTGTGTTGCATGCTTCAGCCCACAATTGCAACGGTAGGCCCTAATCATGTAACATCGCTCATGCAACTCCCACAATACTTCAATTCTTCCTTTCATCCACCCCATTCTGCTGTGGGTTATGAGGTGCTATTAACTCTAGTCGAATACCTTCTGATGCATAGAATTTCTTGAATTCATTCGACACATATTCTCCATCATTATTGCATATGAGATCTTTAACTTTCCTGTCAGTATCTTTTTCGACAAGTGTTTTTCACAAAATTTAGCGAATGTCTGATCTTTCTTCTACATGAATAAAATATTGCACTTACGAGAAAAATCATCAACAAATATTACATAATACCTATGCTTGGCCATGGAGGCTGTCGAGAATGGTCCACACATATTTGAGTGAACTCAATCAAGGACCACTTGTGCTCAACTGTCTTTATCATGAAAGGAAGCTTTGATGTACTTCCCCAATGTACACCCTTTGCATGTGTCTCTCTGATCTAGTGTACCCTTGGGAAGTCCTGTAGAATTTTGTTGCATGATCTTCAAAGCTCCATGGTGCAAGTGACCCAACCTTCTATGCCATAATTCACCAATGTCTCGACTTTGCACCTTCTCTGCTTTTATGCTTAAAGAAGCGCAATCTTTGACATCCAATTTGTAGAGGTTCTTGATCTACTTCACCTTTCTTGAAGCTATGTGACGAAGGAAATCCTTTCACTTGTTAAATATCACATCGTAGTCACGATCCTCCAACATGGCAACTGAAACCAAATTCTTCTTCAAACCTAGAAAATACATGACATCTTTTAATGTGAGAGGAGTACTAGACTCTCTCTGAAAGGTAACAGTACCGATGTCAGTCGCACTATACCTCCCATCGTCTCCCATCTCGATGTGAATATGGAGGTCCTTCTCCTCCAAGTAACTAAAGAACTCTTTGTTTCCAGTCATATGGAATGAGGCTCCACTATCCAGGCACCACACACTACCCATCACCGATGTAACCATGCAAGTGATGAGGGTGAAATATAGCTTGAATTGTGAAGCAAGAGCTTCCCTTGCTACTCCTCCCGAGGGCTTCTTACTTACCTTTTTGTGTGGACACTTTGTGGCATAATGTCCCAACTCATGACAGTGAAAACATTTAATCTTCGACAAGTCCTTCTTCTTGTCACCTTTATTGGAATCCGATTTGGAATGGGAGGACTTCCCCTTCCCTTTCTCTGCCTTTCCATCTAAGGCATAGTTCTCCTCATCATCATGCTTGGATGAGGATCCATCTTTGGTGCTCCGCCGAATCTCTTCTTGTACCAAGTTGGACCACAATCGCTCCCACTCTGGTAGCTCCTCCCTCCCATTAAATGAGTCCTGGTAACTATGCCATCCCTTGGGAAGGCCTAGAAATTTTAGGCTCACCATATCACCTTTAGCAACTATAACACCAACACTTCCATGCTCATCCCGACATTGGGTGAACTTGGTCCAGTACTTCGGTATTGAGTTTCCCTTCTCCATCTTGATATTTTTGAGCTTGTCCTTCAGTGCTAGATTCCTGTGGTCACTGATGTTTTGAAATAGGTCTGTCAAAGCCCTCCACATCGCAAATGGAGTTTCCTTACCGCGGGGGTTTGAGACAATATGATATTGAACTCCTTCTAGGATAATCCTTCTCGCCTTTGCCACACACTTTCTCTACTCTGCTAGATCTCTAGCACCAACTGGCTTAGGAATATATTTTTCTATGAATTCCTTGAGCATGTTATCTTCCAACACTACGTCCAGCCTGTCCTTCCAAGCAATATAGTTCGAACTACCCTCAAGGGCATATTTGATTCTCAATCCGTAGAATGACATCCTGCTGGCTCTAAAGTATGATACTACAAATTTGATTTCTCCTCTAAAAAAAAAACTCGTATTCTCCTCTGCTATAGTGATTTTAGCTCTGATACCCTATAGAAATTTCTACAAATCTAACTCTGATACCATGTAGAAATTCCTTGTAGATTCAAACTGCAGATTGTAATATGCTAAAACAATTTACTTGAATCTACTCTACTCATCAGCAAAAACAATAATTAATCGATGAAATCATGAAGCACATAAGATAAATAATTCAATCGCACATAACACAATGTTTTTTTGGGGAAAGCCACAGTTAAAAACCCCTGTTATCTGTATATTGAATTAATAAAAAACTATGAGAAGATTACAATGCCTTTCTCAAGCCCAAGAAACCTCTGCACTATCTCTATCTCTCTCACTACTTCCTGGACAAGTTCAAGCTAATACTTAGCCAATTATGCTACCTACCAAGCTCCTATTTCCGTGCATTGTTCCCTTGGGCATTAGCCCATAATTAATTGGTAAATCCCACAATTATGAATTGTGCAATGCTCATAGGCCTTCCTCTAATTACATGCACCACCTGTACAATTCGGATGATTATACAACTGATAATACATTGTCCCTGAACTCCAATCTCAACTGGGTCTTTCTTTGATCTGACATGCATGATTTAATTATGAGTGAATATTCAACTTACTCATTAGTGTTGGTTACACCCCACTACTACAGGTTACACCTCACTACTGTAGGTTACACCCCACTACCGCAGGTTACACCCCACTATAGTAAGTTACACCCCACTATAGTAAGTCACACCCCACTATAGTAAGTCACACCCCACTATAATATGTTAAGCTCCATTGCTTCTGATCTCCCACTAATTCCTCCTTCTATTGGAACTAGTTTAACTGAATTCAACTGAATTAGACTGAATTAAGTAATTACAACTCAAAATAAACTCAACTAGTGCTCCTAATTGTAGGATACACTCTACATGACTATAGTTAGACCCTCAAATTGAATTAACTAAGCTAACTAAGTCAAATTAACTTAGTTAACTATTACAAATTGTCATGAGATATGGAATTACAATTTAATTCCTAATTTATTTCAAGGACAAATTAAATTAGGATTTTATTGTTGCATTTTCAACAGTGCGCACTATAAACATGTCACAACCTAGATCTATAGAATTTGCCATTGAATCGAAGAAAAGTCTGGAATTCCAAGTAGTTATAGTTATTCTGAAAATCCCATGGAGCCCACCCATTTCCTTGATGATTTCCATCTCTGCAACCATCGAATGAGCGATGTTCAGGACATCTACATGTACATGTAAATTGATTGGTCAATTATTCCAGTTTTTAAAGAAAAATTCAATTTGTCTTGATCTAATTTGTTAAATATTTGATATTCCCTTTTTGGGCAGACCTGACACAACATTGTGTAGCATGGAATGTTGACAGTCGCAGATAGACATGGATGAGCACAAAGATAAAAGAGTTACAAGCATCACTGGCATGAAGAGAGGAGGTCAAGTCTCATTTTCTACTCACCATCAGATTTCAAACAAGACTGACTTTCAAGCATAGATAGAGACGGTAACAGAAGCATGATGAAAGAAGAGGCTCCATTTTTATCAGTATGATTTTAGTTATTGTGGCTCTTTGCTCTAAATTTCTATGTCATCACGTTTTTTCCCTAAGAAACCATCTACGAAGCACACTGATCAATCATGTAGTATTTATGCTCCAATTGATCAATTTATTATAATACGATGCAGTGGTAGTCGGAAAATGGGTCATTTATCACCAAAAGTCTTGTTGTCACCATTGAGAAAATCACTAAATTAGCCATGCATTCTAGACTGTGACTTAAACTAGGACATCCCTAGTGAATCAGGAAGAAACTACTCGAAAAAAGTCTTATACATGAAAATCACAGATGTAGTCATCAATCATAATTACAAGTATTTACTCTCAATCATAATTTGACAGATGGATTCATCAATCATAACTACAAGTATTTACTCTCAATCATTGTTTGTCTTCATATCATTTACGAATCATGTTCCAAACTCTAATATTTATTCTGTGAGGATAACCTAGCTTTATGCCATTTTTCATGCAAGATTAGGGAATAAATGGATTGATGTTATCTATGGTTTTAATTTTAACCTATATAAGTTATTAGAATCAGTGGTAGCTTTGCACAATTTGGCTTGAAAAATGCTATATTCGTAAAACTTATGCCATGTTTATGTAGGAGAACTTAAAAGGCTGGAAATAAGATTGATTTATCTGTTTTGTTATGATTTTTTTGTGATCCTGAAGCACTCTTCCATCATGTGCTGTTTAAGTAGGTTGAGGATGGTGTTAAACAAAAGAAAGTACTAAAGTTTAAACATTCAAAACAAGGGGTTGTAACCTTGTAATCAGTGTTGTAATTTGGCAACAACATAGAACTTTGTAATGACAAATATTTCAATGATCATGTGTTTTGTTGGCTATTTGGATGAAGGCACAACATGATTACATTGTGATCAAGGTTATTATTTCAATGATTTTTGACTTGTTTCTCAAGAAATTTAACCTTGAAGATAAAGACGTAGTGTCATTTAATAGAAAATTTCAAGCTATGTTTTTCTTTGAAATGGACTCAACTATTTCCTACTTGATGCACAAATTTATTGTTTGCTAACTTCCAAATTTCTGCATTTCTCCTAGATGCATGGAAATCTTTTAAATTGAGTGGGGAGAAGGGGGTTTCTTCACCATTAGCCCTATTATCCCTATCACAGTGTAATGGTTGAAGTTACTATATGCAACTGATATCATTATTCAATTCTGTAAGCTGCAAATTGGAACCCTGAGATATGTTGATGTCATTTTTCTAGATTCAAAGAAGTTTGCTTCTTATTGCGTACTCAAAATTATTCTGAGATAAAATCTAGTTGACTTACATTATTAGTAGGCTTGTCATGTTGGTTGAGATGTCAATTGATGACTACTCGAGAGTAATATGTTGTATTGAGGAGAATGTGATCTGTATACTTTATTTGTGCATGAAAAACTTTTAAGGGATTATGTTCTACCTTCAATAACATATTTTGAACTTTTGGCGTGCGAGCATCACTTAAATTCTACTGCAAATGAGGTGGCCCCAATCTTTTGAGATATTGCTTGCAGCTAATAGCTTGACTGGGTAAGACATATAATGTTTCTTAAACATATAACATGACCTAAAGTTGCAAGTCTCTTGATAGTTTAGTAGTTTCATAGTATGGAAGTTGTCTTGTTTGCTTCAAATTTGTGTCTAACTAGTATCAAACCCTACATTATTTTGAACTGTAAAGGTTTTCTATGTCATATGACAAAATGCTAAACTCTTGAGCACAACCCATTAGCCATGGTTTAAACATTCCATCTTTGAGTGTTGGACATTCTGATGTAAATGGAATCCAAATTTCATTCTCCCAGTACTCCATGGACTCTGACAAGATGCCTCAAATGCAACGACAGACAAATAATGTAGACTATATGGAGCTCGATTATAAGCCCCCTATTTGTAAGGTTCCCAAGCATATGGAGTTATGGAATTAACAGATAGAGGTTCCTCCAATAATTTTCAAGGACCAACAGGATTGATGCGCTACCGTTCAACACCTAACTCTCATGTGTTTTGTTGGTTGTTTGGATGGAGGTGTTGCATGATTACATTGTGATCACGATTGCCATTTCAATGAATTTTGACTTATTGCTCAAGAAATTTAACCTTGAAGATAAAGATGCAGTGTCACTTAATAGAAACTTTCAAGCTATGTTTCTCTTTGAAATGGATTCAATTGTTTCATACTTGATGCATACATTCATTGTTTGCTAACTGCCAAATTTATGTATTTCTCGTAGATGCATGGAAATTTGCCAAATCGAGTGGGGAGAAGGGGGTTTCTTCAACATTAGCCCTATTAGCCCTATCACAATGTAATGGTTGAAGTTAACATATGGAACTAATATCATTATTCAATTCTATTAGTTGCAGATTGGAGCCCTCAGATATGATGATGTCAGTTTTATGGATTTGACAAAATTTTGCTTCTTGGTATGTACTCAAAATTATTTTGAGATAAAATTTAGTATTTCTGCATGCCATGAACATGATTTGATTTCAATGATTTCTGTAGATTGTAACAGAAAAAATCACTAATGAAATATCTCCATAAAATTCAAATCAACAATAGTCAGTGGTTTCTTATTGCTTCTAAACAAGTTACGGCTATGTGTGCATATCAAACTTGATTTAAACATACAAATCCTTGCAAATAATGAGAAAAAATCAACCTTACTATTCAAATAGAATGCATCATTTGATTTGTTTTCAAGTGAAATTTCTAGAGTCCACCTATAAGCAACATCTTTTCAGTTTACCAAGTTGACTTACATTATTAGTAGGCTTGACATGTTGGTTGAGATGTCATTAGCTAAGTGTTTGGGATAATAAAATGTTGTATTGAGAAGAATGTGATCTGTATACTTTGTCTATGCATGCCAAACTTTTAAGGGATTTTGTTCTACTTTCAATAACATGTTCTGAACATTTGGAGTGTGAGCATCACTTAAATCCTATTCCAAATGAGGTGGTCCCAATTTTTTAAGATATTGCATGCATCAGATAGCTTGATTGGGTAAGACATATAATGCTTCTTAGACAAAGAACATGACCTGATGTTGCAAGTCTCTTGATAGTTCAATAGTTTCATAGTATGGAAGTTATCTCATTTGCTTCAAATTTGTGTTTAACTAGTATTGTTTTGGAGAATTTGGTATATACGGATAAATACCAATTCCCTAGATAAGTAGCCATATCTAGAACAACAGTTTAAAGCACTTTAGCCTTTTCCTTTCAGCAATAGATAAGACAAAGAAGATGAGAAGACCTACTTGTAGTTCCGCTTTGCTCTTGTCTCCTTTGTATCGATTGTATCGCTCCTTCTCGTACTTAACACGCTTGAGAAGTACTTATAAACACAAACAGAAAACAAAGAACCGATCAAAGCAAAAGATCTATTGAATACAAGTAAATGGAATCAGATACATTTCACACATATAAGCATCATATGACAATACAAACATATGGGAGAAAGGTTCAAATACTTTATTGAATAGAAGAAGGAATTACAACCATTGTGTATAATTCAAAGCCATTCCTCCAGCTTGGATCCCATCCACATCACATCAAAAGCATGAAAAACTTGTAGCATAACAATACTTGCTTCAAAACCAATTCTCATAGCAAAATTATCTCCTTACAATTCAACATAGTCCAGCCCCCTTGATCACTTAGATGAGTGTTCAATTTATAGGAAGATGAAGGACGTTATGTCATAAATGGTGGTATTGAATGGCCTTCCATACTTAGAATTAGTTCCATGAGGAAGGGATGAGAGGATAGGAGCATCTTAACTCACTCCTCATCCATTTTCGAGCTCATAGGAGTTCATAAGTGAGGGAAACTTCTAGATGACTCCAAAAGATAAGAATATTCCCCAAACGCTATGTGAATTTCGCTCAATCTCACCCAACGTAGGTGAAAGAGGGCCTAAGTGCTTTGTAGAGCACCTTGGCATGGACTCAACTGCTCTGCAATGCACCCTTACATGGGCCTACCTGTGCTGGTCCCTCTAGAGGCCATTTCAGGATGTCTTCAAGTCATGAAACTATCTAGGAAGGAGGCATTCAAAAGGGTGACTTGTTTAGGGCATGTAGCAATTGTAATTAGGGTTTGATGAGCCCTAAAACATTGATCTAGATGATTGGAGTGATGTGCCCAAATGGATCTATAACAACTGCCCCCGAAAGCATGAAGTCGAAAAATGCAAATGTCGAATGAAATGCTTTATGATGTGATGAGGAGGTTTCAAAATGGAAGGTGACATGCATCAATTACAATACATATATCATGATACTTTGATTTTTACATGAATCGCTAAGGGAAGGCATAACCATGCTAAACTTATAAACTTTCATTACATGTACATAAACAGTCGTCTACAGATATAGACCCATGATCAGAATGACTATCAATGTAAAGCCATTGTACATATGGTTTAGTACTCCTGAAATTGCAACCCGGATGGATGAAACTAGATCTGAGGTTGTTAGGGTCCCACCCTAACCCCCTTATTTATGTAATAGGATCGAGTCATAGTTATAGTTATGTAAAGAGTCAATAAAGCCCATATTAATAATTGTAAGTGGTTAACCGACATTTAATGAAGGGACCACAGTTAGTTGCAAATGGGCCATGGTATTAGATAGATGGTATTAATAAGAACCACGGTATTGCCCCATGGTATTGCATGTATGAATCCTATATAAAGGATAGAGACTCCCCTCGAGGAGCATTGTGTCTTATTTTGTATTGAGCTTTGCTCTATTGGAGGTTTCCCCCTCGAAGAGGCAAGTGAACATTGCTTTCTGAATAATAAAATACTTGCTGTTATTTCTCATTATTCGAAGTTCTGGGTATATTTCTTCGCATATTTGGTATTCTGGTATCATCTTGCAAGTTAAGAGCATAACAAGTGTTATCAGAGCGCTTTCCAGGGCCGATGGGATCTCCAATTTTTAACATTTTTTTTTGGCTAGAGATGTGTTCCAGCATCTTTAAACCACGGGATCTGTCGTTGAGCGCATAAACCAACGGATTTTGGGAGGCATGCATGCAGGAAATACAAGAGGTGTTCATGCTTGTTGGACTCCCTTGTAACCCCTGTGGGTACCCCTTCGAGTAGTAGCACATTAGATAGAACCGCGCACAGACTGTCTTCCGATTACCCTCTGGGTATATCGGAAGCCCCCTAGCTCCCTTGAAACTATGCCATAGATAAACCTTCGGCCGTCTTGCTGCTACAGTACACCGAGAACAACACTCGAAGAGATTACTCACGCGTATGATAGGGTAGTCAGGTTATATGGCTAAGGGTACGGTTGATCCTCCTTGGTTAGTGCCCTGAAAAATTGGGCCGAGTACTACTATCAAACCCTTATGTATATTGTAATCTATAGCACCTGACAGTCCTGGAGACCATAGTTCCCTTCTCTATCTCTGGATCACGCATAATATTTGCCAGATTAGATCTTGCAAATGGGGTTTTGTCACAGCAGCAGTAATCAGTTCCACCATTCAGATCTATCAGAATAGGCATTCAGATCTATTAGATCCATCAGATCTACAGAAGCAATCATTTCTGCCATTCAGATCTATTAGATCAACCATTTAGATCTCTCATATCCATCAGATCTACCATCCAGATCTGAGTAGTGTGTGGGTTCGTATACCTGGGCGTGATTTTCGCAGGACTTTTGGTAGCATTGACATTTCTGGGATTTGGCTACTGCAGTATTCCTAAGCAAGGAGTAAAAATCCGTTCAGAGTAAAAAAAAAAAGGTCTGAGACCCCCCCCGGGGCACTTATTGGTGACTTAGCCCATAAGAATCAGGACGACAAGCTAGGCAAGGTGGTACCATTCAATTGTTAGTGCCAAAAAAATTCGGGTGGTCCCAAATTTCAAGTACATCGGCTCGGTGCATGGTACAAACTAAAGCTCAAGCTATGGCGAATGAGAAGATGGAAAACCTTGAATTAGCCTTGAAAGAGGTTGTGTCGTAGCTATAGAAGTTAAATGCAACACTCTCTAAGGGCAAGGTGGAGGCACGCGAGGAGGCATATATTGGCAATGAAAATAGTGAGGGTGAGTCTAGCCAGTCTCTTCACCTCTTTTGCACCCACCAACAATCCCATCCGCGACCACCCAAGCTGGACATGTATAAATTTTATGGCTCTCAACCGGCCGCATGGATAGCACAAATGAGCAATATTCCACATTGAATTACATCCTGGATAATGCAACTCAGCTTAGTGTGGGTATCATGTACTTGGACAATGAAATATGATAATGGTGGCAATGGCATCAACGTTGCTATGGAAGACCCTTGACTTGGGAGACATTAAAAAAAGCTCTTATGGATCACTTTGACCATGAATATGACTTTTTGGGTCGTCTCACTAAGCTCTGACAAACAGGAACAATGAATGAATATATTGCAGCCTTTGAAGCCTTAACTTTCTGCATTGGAGGTCTACATGATGAGTTCTACGTGGAATGTTTTGTCCATGGTCTCAAAGAAGCCATACAAGCCCACGTCTAACTGCACCACCCTAGCTCATTGCTGCATGCTTCCAGGATAGCTTGTGAAGTCAAACGTGCATTAGAGGCTCGGTCCAATCGCCCAAATTTCGTCGCCAAGGGTCACCCCCCACAGGCTCAAAGCACTACCTAAACACTCGAGGTTCAAAAGGTGTCACCAGCAGAAATGGCGGAAAGAAGAAAGCAAGGATTATGTTACTACTGTGATGAGAAATACTCCCCCAAGCATAAATGCAAGGAGCCCAAATTCTTTCAAGTTGATGCTACTGATCATAGTTCATCGGAAGAAGCCCCACCACTTGAGCAACCAGAGGAGGAAGAAGAGGACAACTAGCAAGACAATGTAGCTGAAGAACCAGTTATCTCACTGCATGCTTTGGCAGGGATTTCTTCACCTCAAACTCTCAAAATCAAAGGTTTTATTAAGCAATACCCAGTAGTAGTATTGATTGATAGTGGAAGTACACATAATTTTATCCATCAAAGAGTCGCGGAAGCATTGAATTGTTTTGTCCAAATAGTTTCTAACTTCCAGGTCCAAATTGCTAATGGGGGAACATTGAAAATGTGAAGGCCGCTGTGAAAATGTCAAACTTCCAATGGGGCATTATCAGTTAAAGACCCACATGTTTGCCATACACATGGGAGGGTGCGACATTGTCCTTGGTGCTGAATGGTTCACACACTTGGCCCAATCACAATGGATTTCCAGGAGTTATATATGAGCTTTAAGCAGAACAACCACACACATACCCTCCACGGACTCCAGGCGGGAGCTCCCTCTATCATTAGCTCACGTCTGATGGAAAAATTGTTAAAAAAGGGCCACCATGGAGTTATAGCTCAATTTAATGCCATCCAGGCCTTCGAACCCAATTTTCTTCATATTCATCCTAAGATGCAACAGATCTTAAACAACCATCTGCCAGTCTTTGACAAGCCTAATGAGCTTCCACCCATGAGCTTCCACCAAATTTGCACCCATATAGATATCCGTTGGCCCAAAAGAATGAAATAGAAAAAGTAATCAAGGAACTCTTGGAAGCAGGTGTCATTCGTCCCAACATTAGTCCTTATTCATCGCCGGTGGTAATGGTGCTCAAGAAAGATGGGTAATGGCTTATGTGTCCAGACTTCAGGGCCCTTAATAAGTTGACACTCAAAGATAAATTTCCCATCCCGGTTGTCGATGATTTGCTGGATGAACTAAATGGGGCTCAATTCTTTACTAAGCTCGACCTTCGCTCAGGCTACCACCAAATTCACATGAAAGAAGTAGACATTCCAAAGACTGCTTTCCAAACTCATGAAGGCCATTATGAGTTCTTGGTCATGCCATTCAGTCTTTGTAATGCCCCATCCACTTTTCAAAGCCTTATGAACCACCTGCTCAAACCGTATCTTAGAAAAATTGTCCTTGTTTTCTTTGATGACATCCTCATTTACAGTTGCACCTGGGCCGCACATCTTCAACATGTAGATCTGCCCTTGCAACTACTCCACAAGCATAAATTATTTGTCAAGCTGTCCAAGTGTTATTTTGGCATGGAAGAAGTTGAGTATTTGGGCCACATTGTAGGGCATGAAGGTGTCAGGGTGGACCCCAAAAAGATCCAGGTAATGCAGGATTGGCCTCAGCCTAAGATCTTGAAGAGCTTGAGAGGATTTTTGGGTCTCACATGCTACTATCGCAAATTTGTCCACAATTATGGTTGCATTGCTAGGCCCCTCACTCAACTCCTCAAGAAAAAGTCATTCCTCTGGAATGATGAAGCACAACAGGCGTTTACAGCTCAAACATGCCAAGTGTTCCACTCCAGTCTTAGCACTACCTGACTTCACCAATTATTTTGTGATTGAATGTGATGCTTTGGGTACGGGTATTGGGGCAGTCTTAATGCAAGAAGGTCGACCCTTGGCCTTCACGAGCCAACAAGTAAGTGGGAAGAATATGGGACAATCTACCTATGAGAAGGAGATGATGGCCATCTTACATGCAATAGATACTTGGCGACCATACTTATTGTGGCGACGTTTCCAAATCCGTACAGACCATCAAAGCCTTAAATATTTTTTGGAGCAACACCTATCCTCACCATAACAAAATAAATGGCTCGCCAAAATGCTAGGATATGATTGGGAGATCATTTACAAGAAAGGGTGCAAAAATATTGTAGCAGATGCGTTATCTCAACAATTTGAGGAGGAAAGTACCCTGCTTGCAATTTCCCCTCCCATTCCAGAATGGATTGAAGAGGCTTGCAAGGAATGTTTTCACATCCCTGGCTCTCCCAACTCATTAATCAATTGCAGGTGGATCCAAATTCCACAGAGGGCTACTCTTGGTAGGATGAGATTCTTCGCTACAAGGACAGAGTCGTAATATCACCAACATCCACCCTCAAAAGCCGCATTTTGGCGGAGTTGCACTCATCTCCCACTGCAGGACATTCAGGCTTTCAGAAGACGTATGCTCGCACTCGAAGATCATTTTTTTGGACAGGCATGGAAAAGGACATTCTTACTTTTGTAGCTGAATGCGACGTTTGTCAGCACCACAAAGGAGAAACAGTCAAATCCCCAGGCACATTACAACCATTTCCCATCCCGGCCTCAATCTGGACGGAGGTTTCTATGGATTTCATTATGGGTATTCCAAAGTCAGGAAACAAGTCAATCATCATGGTGGTTGTGGGCGAACTTTCTAATTATGCTCATTTTTGCACCCTACCCCACCCTTTTACATCGACTTTGGTTGCTCAATCTTTCATGGATCAGATCTTCAAATTGCATGGCATGCCCACTTCCATTGTTTCTGATCGTGACCTAATGTTCACCAGTAACTTTTGGTAGGAACTCTTTAGGCTACAAGGTACCCAACTACAACTTAGTACTTCCTATCATCTACAAACTGATGGTCAAACTGAAGCAGTGAACAAATGTCTGGAAACCTACCTTAGGTGTTTCACTTTAGAAAAACAACATCTCTAGGTACAGTGGTTACCTCTAGCTAAATGGTGGTATAACACCAACTATCTGTTGGCTGCTCGAATTGTTTATTGATCAAACAGTCGAGTACCACATTAAATTGTCAACTCGGGAAAGTCCTTTTGTTTCAAAGGTGACCTCGTACTATATGCACTTAATTCTAAAAGCATTAAAGGCTGTAGTACAAACATATCTACTTTCTATCGAACTCTTACTCCGTGTTACAACAGTCATAAGCTATTGCAGAAATGAAATAAAATTGATTAATGATAACAAATCTACAGAAAGAAATGATGGCCGTTTGTAATAGAGGACCAGGACCCTGTCCTCAGAATAAGGATGTTCAGCACCTGCCTCTGTGACTAGTCGCCAATACACACTGAAAAATCCTAATCACCGGTGACACACTTCTCACAGCGCCAATCGATCAAGGGAACAACGTATCAGCAAAAAGGAAATATCAGAAGCAAGGCTAAAAATGTACAGAAATCACACACACACTTAACAAGAAAGAAATGGGTGAATCTTGTGAAGAAGGTGGGCCCTGTCCCTCTCACAAGATTCCCCTGAACACAAATGCTAAGTTAAAATGCTCAGAACAGTGTTTATTCATCTGCCAAAAAGTTCAATTACAATAGAAGTTTAGACTCTCTGCACTACAATACTTCCGTTATAACTTGCTAGCTTTCAACTGTAGATGTCTCCTATTTATAGAGGAGACATCTATTACAATAGATTGTCATTATTCATTCAGTTTGATTCTTCTGTACAAAAATAGGAAATTAATTCCTGTTACAGCATACTGTTACAACAATGTATATCTTTGTCATCCTTTGTTTAATTGGATCCTTCTGCTGTTGCAAAACTGGTAGTCTTTGTCTATCTCCTCGGGGTCCTTGTGCTATCCTTGGCTATTCCGCTGTTGTTGTCGATTTGGTAAATCTCAACTGTTCCTGGTGTTCCAGCATCTGCGACTAAGTTTGGCTGATCGTGCTATATCATCATCGGCCAAGTATAGTTTTGCCAGCTTCAGATGGTTACTGTTTCATCCTTTGCAAATTAAGACTTTTCTTGCTTTAGTCAGTTGCTGTTTCTGGTGTTGCAGCAACTGTGAATTACGATTCTGTGGACTTTGAACAATTCCAATCAATTGTCAGCGACTTAGCCAATTTCCAAAGATTAATTGTAAAGATAACATGAATATGTGTTGAATAATTAAACATATAGCAAATGAGGAGAGTTACTTCATACCTTAGAATGATGAGGTCAAAATGATATCAAGGGTTTTTACTTATGGGCTAAAAAGGGTAATATCATAACAAAATATGAGGTCAAAAGTAGACAATATGGAGTCCTAACATCCCCCCCAACTGAAAGGGTTGCATGTCCTCATGCAACGTTTACTCTGAATCTGAGTCGGAGTAGTGGGATGAATAGTGTAAGTTGCTGATACAGTAGCTAAAGAAGGTTTTATTAGACCTGCTTCTGAATTCCTGGACACTCTATAATTGCTGCCATACTGCTACCTCCTCCTTTTTGGTCAGTTTGTAATGAGCCTTATATTCCTGACCAGGTAACCACAAGAGAGGGAAATGAAAATGGTAGCCAATCCACCTCTCAGCACAGTTTTCCATACATTTGACATAATAAGGTATGTGTGAAATTGCTACCTGAAGATTGAGGGGATTGTAAGGATGATATTCCTGTCTCTCTTTGGGACAATGTTCCCAAAATAACTTGTTTGCTTCGATGGCTAGTGCCCCTTTTGTTTTTACATAATGCTGACAGTCCTGCAAGACCGCTACGTGTAGCTTCCTCATATGATCAACCAACTCTGGATTACTTATATTTTTTCGATGCTGTGCAATGAAGGTAGCTGCACTCTGTGGTTCATTTCGAATCCAAAGGAGGCAGTTCTGCTCATTATGCTCTGCTGACATATAGGCATTTTTCCAAGTCAATTGATTAGCTAGAAAAGAGATGAAGGCTCTTATTTGGATATCACCAACAATAGGGAGTATATTCATCGCTCTATCTTCAGGCATGGCCTCATTGTGAAGATAGAGTTCACAGAGCAAGTTTTGATCATTATGTGGTGCTTCTATGAATGTTTCAATAAATCGATCAGGTGTATCAACTTGGTATGGTCTTCCATCTCTAATTGCTTTTATTTGCAAGAATGCCAGCCATTCTCTCAAGAATACTGCATAATTGAAAGAGGATTTTCTTGTAGCCAGTACCCTCTGAACCAGATCGAAGGCACGGGACAACCTAGCTTTTACCTCCTTATTTTCTTTATGTTGAGCTCGAGATTGTTCCAGTGCATCCCAATTTTTGTATGCATAGCTGAACCAGGTTGACTTTTGCTGTTGGAATGCCTTCCCTTGTGAAAGCTCGTATTCTGTTCTCCATGTGTCCTTTAGTTGTTGAAAACTAGAGGTCTCCGTGTGAGCATCACTGACACAGGGAGGTTCAGTCTGTGCATAAGCGTCAGAAAAGGATTTCTGTTCTGTAGTAGTTTGGGTGGGCCGCGGTGGTTCTATGTCTTCCTCTACAACTCTTGAATAACCTGCTGGTTCTTGTGTGACAGCAGGCTGCTCTGTTTCTTCTTTTACAATTCTTAAAAATCCTGCTAGTTCTTGTGTAACAGCAGGTTGTTCTATTTCTGCTCCTACAACTCCTGCTGGTTCTTATGTAACAACAGGTTGTTCTGTTTCTCCTGCTGGTTCTTGTGTGACAGCAGGTTGTCCGGTTTCTGCTCCTGCAACTCCTGCTGGTTCTTGTGTGACAGCAGGTTGTTGCGTTTCTCCTGCAACTCCTGTTGGTTCTTGTGTGACAGTAGGTTGTCCTGTTTCTACTCCTGCAACTCCTGCTGGTTCTTGTGTGACAGCAGGTTGTTGCGTTTCTCTTGCAACTCCTACTGTTTCTTGTGTGACAACAGGTTGTTGCGTTTCTTCTACTACCATTCCTGCTGGTTCTTATGTAACAGCAGGTTGTTCTATTTTAATTACAGCAACAGGATGTTCTGTTTTGACTACAGCAACAGGTTGCTCTGTTTTGATTCCAGTAGCAGAGGTCTGTGGATTAGCTTCGGTCATTGGAACCTGGACTATCTTATATCCTGCTTGAGTGTACAACTCACCACACTCACTGCACATATACTCATTGTATTGATTCTTTTCTCTTACAGACGCTACCCGTGCTAAGAAGTGGAGATTATATTCATTCTGATAGGCTTCCTTAACCATTATTATCTCCTGCTGATAATCCTTAATTTGAGATTTTAAAAACTCAATTTCTTCCTGCAGGGAGGCTATGGTAGGCGGAGCTTGTGTATCTGCAGGCTCTAACGGAGGAAGGGATTGTTGTTCTGCATCCATTTGGTCATTTGCATCCCCAACAATTGGTTCTTGTGTAGCAGCTGCCTCAGAAAATGATGTCACAAAACTGTCAACGCTCTGCATCTCAGCCCCAGAGGGTGAGGAAAGGGACTGCTCCGGAATGATTGGAATGCGGGGTGTTAGGGTGATGGGTGGAGAACTGGGGATCACAGGGCTGGTGGGTGGAGAACTGGTGATCACGGGGTTGGTGGGTTTAACTGCTGCAGTCGACCGTGTTCGCTGCCTCGTTAAGAAGGCAGGAAAATCAGTAATTTTTCTTTTTCGGCCACTTTCCTTCAGACTGGGGGAACTATCGGGAATAGCAGCTGCTTTGATCGAAGCCCTGGTTCTTCTCCTTTTTGGTGGAGTTTTGGTTTTCTGCTACTTTTTTCTTTTAAGAAAAATGATGGGGGTGTTATCATCAGAGTCATTAGTGGAAATATGAAGCATGGGGGTAGATGGTTGAGCTTCATTGGGGGATGGGGTCCTCTGCAGGGGTGTTTCTGTTGCTAATTTCTGGGGAATTTCTTGGGGTATTTGCTCTGGTTGTTGGGGAATTTCCTGGGGTATTTGCTCTGGTTGTTGGGGAATTTCCTGGGGTATTTTCTCTGGTTGTTGGGGAATTTCCTGGGGTATTTGCTCTGGTTGTTGGGGAATTTCCTTGGGTATTTGCTCTGGTTGTTGGGGAATTTCCTCTTCCTGCTGAGGATCTTCTTCTATTTGCTGGGGAGGATTAATGACAGGGGGTGGATGATTTAGAGCAAAGCCTCTATTTATTAGGAGTTGGGCTAAACAGTGGTGTTTCAGGGAAAGGGCCGGATGCTTTGCTTTTCTAGTATAACGTGACATATTTTTCAGACAAACCAATAGATAATAAGGCATATTTATCAATTGACGATGCCTCAAATGATTTAACAAAACGAAGTCGTGTTGGTAAATTACCTGGTAACGACCTTCGCAAGTTAAATACTGCTTGACAAACTCCGCGACCTTTGGCCATGGTGGAGGTAATGGCTGAAGTGTGACCCCTCTGCCTTTGGCTTCGACTTGCTCGCCTGGTAGGAAGAAGCCTTGTTGCGCATTCAGAATCACATGTTTCCTACTAAACCAGCGTGTACCGTTGGTCGGTAAGCTGGAAACTTGGGCTACGTCTTCCTCTGTTATCGGAATATGTACTCCCTGGACTGTAGAAAATCCTTCTCTTAAGTTGCATGCGAACTCCAACACCTGCTATGTGTTGAAATCCGGGAGTCTTCTAAAGTAGTCTACCCATCCTGCTTGCAGGAAAATTTGGTAAACCTCGGGGTAGAGTTCCAGTAGCGCTGTTGTGCCAGGTTCATATGTGATCAGATTTCCCCCCATAGCTGCTGATCCGGCGAAAATACACAATGCAGAGCCTAGTTACCGAGTTTGAGACAGAGTAAACCGTTACAAATGAGGATATGCCACGACGAGGTGAGTTTTAGATATTACCGCGAGGAGTAAGGGTGGCGGCGATTGACGTGTTATGAAATAATTACGATATTTTGGTAATCCCCCCAAATCTACGACTGAATGATCTGATTCGCAGTATAATGATTTCGGCAGTCGTATCATATCTCCACATTAACTATAATTTAATATTCACACTTAAACATGCGTACCTTTACTTTTACCTTTAGTCGCACGCAAAAAGTCTTATCTTGTCTTTTGCTGGATTAATCATAATTTCGACGGGTTTGTAATCGTGAAAATACAAGCGATATGACAGGAAGTAGTAGTGACGAAGTGTAATTATTAGAGTGCATGACTGGTCCCTTTAGTGAAGCACAGTATGTTCCATCAGGATGATAATTCATTAAGTACTGAAACTGGTATTGCAGTATTGAAAAGTGATGAGCTCGTACTGCAGCCGCGGGAAGTGGTGTTGCGACAACGGAGAAATGATGTCGTATTGACGGAAAGTGGTGTTGCAGCAACGGGGAAATGGTGTCATATTGACGGAAAGTGGTGTTGCAGCAACGGGGAAATGGTGTCATATTGACGGAAAGTGGTGTTGCAGCAACGGGAAGTGGTATTGCATCAACAGGAAATGGTGTTGCAGCAACGGGAAGTGGTGTTGCAGCAACAGGAAATGGTGTTGCAACAACGGGGAGTGGTGTTGCAGCAACAGGAAATGATGTAAAACCTGATTTATGGTCCGAAAAACGTTCCCAAGCTGCAAAGTGATTCTTTTAGAATTTTTATTCTCAGCCATCCTCTGAAAGTAAGATCTGCAAAACAATTAATTGTAACATGGCAACCCTTGGCAGGGATTATTAGTTAAAAAAAAATCTAATCTAAAAATAAATAAATAAATGAACATAAATTTAAGTGCCTTGACGGGCAGCAGGTTCCCCCAAAAAAACATAATGTAATTCTGCCATGCAGGTAGCTTTGAAATCCTCTTTAGAAATAGGCCGTTGATACGGACGGAGTCGGTACCCATTCACTAATAACGGTGTTCTATTATCATCAATTGTTAAGAGTCTGACTGTTCCGTTTGGAAAAACAACATCTATTTCATAAGGTCCTAGCCACCTTGTTCTTAATTTACCTTGGAAATTCTCGAAGCGGGAGTCATACAGTAAAGCCCAGTTACCTTTCTGGAACTGCTTCTGCTTAATAGTTTTGTCATGCCATCTAGTTCTTTGTTGCTGAATCATGGTTGTTTGATGGATGGCATCCAATCTTTTCTCGTCTAGTTCCTGAAGCTGCTGCAACTTGGCTGTCTGTGCATCAGTCAAATCAAGGTTAACAGCTAAAGCAGTTCTTAAAGTTTTGATTTCAAACTCCAGAGGGAAAACAACATTTTTACCAAAAACTAATTCATAGGGTGAAAAGCCCGTGGTATTCCTCCAAGTGGTTCTATAAGCCCATAGTGCTTCAGGCAACTTTTGAAACCAGTCCCTCCTGTTTTCCTTTATTGTTTTTGTCAAAATAGTTTCTATGACTTTGTTGGTGCTTTCCACCTGCCCATTTGGCTAGGGGTGATAAGGTGTGGTCATTTTATGCTTAATATGGTATTTCTACAACGTGTCTTTGAAGCCATGAGAGTTAAAAGGAGGTCCTCCATCAGTGACTAGTTCCCTAGGCAGTCCAAACCTAACGAAGATTTCTTCGAATAAAAATGTTAATACCGATTCTTCATTAGCTTTGAGGAGTGCCTTAGCTTCTACCCACTTAGTCATGTAATCCGTGCATACTAGTATGTAAACTTTTTGATTGGACGGAGGATTAATGGGACCTATAAAATCTAGTGCCCATCTTTCAAATGGTTCAAGAATTACCTGGGGATTGAGTGGCATTTCATCCCTGTGATTATGCTGGCCCATTCTTTGATAGCTCGCAAGCCCTGACATATTTCTTTGCATCTTTGAAGATTGAGGGCCAGTAGTATCCCATCCTGAGAACCTTGTGTGTTGTTCTTTTGTCTGCGAAATGTCCTCCACAAGAGCCATCGTGGCAAGATTTCAATACATCATAAATTTGATCTACGCCAATGCATCTCCGGATCTCCTGATCGAGTCCTGTGTGAAACAGACAACCGCTTATCCAGCTGTACCTAGAGCTTTGCTGAATAATTTTCCTTTTTTCTCTATGCGATAGGTGTGATGGTAATTTCCCTACAACTAAGTAGTTGGAAATGTCTGCATACCAAGGTGAGTGAGCAGATACTGCAAATAAATACTCATCAGGAAAAGAATCATCTACTGGAATATTTTCATTAGTTTTTAACCGAGAAAGGAAATCAGCAACCACATTTTCTTTTCCTGGTCGATCTACAATTGTGATATCAAATTCTTGTAATAACAATAACCATCTGGTAACTTGAGCATTTGTAACTGATTTGTTCATTAAGTATTCAATGGCCGAGTGGTCAGTATGCACAAAAGTAGTATAACTAGTAATGTAATGCCGAAACTTATTGATAGCATAAATAATTGCTAGGAATTCTTTCTCAGTAACTGTATAATTAAGTTCTGTGGGAGTCATGTTTTTACTAATAAAATAAATGGCATAGGGAAGACTGTTTTCTTCCTGTCCCAAGACATCTCCAATGGTAGTGTCTGAGGCATCAGAGGATATATGAAAGGGGAGTGCCCGATCAGGTCCTCTCAAAATGGGAGCTGTAGACAACTGATGTTTAAGTTCATCGAATGCTTTTTCACAATCATCAGTCCACTTAAATTCAACATTTTTCGTTAGTAACACAAACAGAGGAGAAGCTATTTTAGAAAAATTCTTGATAAATCTTCTATAATACCCGGCATGTCCTAAGAAACTTCTCACATCAGTTTGGGTTTTGGAGATAGGTAGGGCCAGGATTACCTATATTTTAGCTGGATCGACTTGAATTCCTAAAAATGAAACGAAGTGACCCAATACAATACCTTCATTCATCATCATATGGCATTTTTCAATACTTAAGGCAAGATGTGCTTCTATACATCGCTTAAGTACTTTTTCAAGGTTCTGTAGAGCATCCTCAAAGGTTGTGCCATAAGGAGTAAAGTCGTCCATGAATATTTCTAAGGAATCATTTATCATATCAGAACAAATCCCTATCGCCGCTCTTTGAAATGTTGCTAGGGCATTACATAGCCCAAATGGAAGAACCCTATAGGCAAAGGTCCCCCATGGGCTAGTAAAAGTGGTTTTGTCCTGATCCTAGGGTGCAATCTTTATCTGATTATATCCGCTAAATCCATCCAAAAAG
>APFE031254139.1:122998-133044 GCA_000404065.3 Pinus taeda | reverse complement strand
TATCTGGGTCATATTGTATCTCATGAAGGTGTTAAGGTAGACCCTAGCAAAATTAAAACCATTAAGGAATGGAAAATCCCCACATCCAGAAAGCATCTACAAGGATTTCTCGAGTTGATAGAGGATTAGTGCAAGTTTGTTAAGAATTATGGGAGATTAGCAGCACCTCTAATAACATTATTGAAGAAAGCTGCATTTTCATGGACTCCAGAAGCAACAAAGGCCTTTGAACATCTTAAAGAGGCAATGTGCCAAGCACTGGTCTTAGCTACATCAAACTTCACAAAAACCTTATTATGGAATATGATGCTTCAGGAAATGGAATTGGTTCTATTTTAATGCAACATGAAAGACCCATTTCTTTTGAATGTCATCCAATCAAGGGAAAGTATTTACACAAAGTTACTTATGTGAATGAAATGTTGGAAATACTACAAGCACTTAAGAAATGACGACCTTACCTAATGGAAATATAGTTCAAGGTAAAAATGGATCATGATAGTCTTAAATACTTTTTTAGAACAAAGATTATCCTCTAAAGAGAAACAAAAATGGGTCACAAAGATGTTGGGTTATGACTTTGAAATCATCTACAAAAAAGGGAAGCAAAATGTTGTGGCAGATACACTCTCAAGAAAGGATGAGGATGTGGAAGAATTTTTGTGCACCATTTCGTGGCCATTTCTATTATCCAACCAGATTGGATAAACAAAGCAAGGGAGGAATAGAGGAATGATGAAGAAGTGTGTGCACTCATTCAAAAGTTACAACAAGATCCTAGTACATATGATACATTTAGCTGGAAAAATGATTCATTATGGTACAAAGATCACTTATACCTATGTAATAATTCCCAACTAAAGCAAAAGATTCTTATGGAATTGCACACTTCTCCCTTAGGAGGGCACTCAAGATTTTTAAAAACTTAGCATAGGGTTAAGAAGGAATTTTTTTGGGATCGACTTAAATCAGATATTCAAAATTTTGTGGCAGAATGTTTGGTTTGCCAACAAACTAAATTTGAAACAATAAGAGCCCAGGTCTATTACAACCTTTATCCATTCCAAGCCAACAATGGGAGGATGTCTCAATGGATTTTATCATAGGTTTACCCAAGTCTGAAGGAAAGAGTGTCATCATGGTGGTAGTTGATAGACCTACCAAGTATGCACACTTTTGTGCATTATCACATCCATTTAAAACTAGTAAAGTTTCTACTTCATTTATGGAAACAATTCAAAAGCTACATGGAAACCCAAAGATTATTTTAAGCGACAAAGATCCCATTTTCACTGGAAATTTTTGGACAGAATTATTTTCTTGTCTCAGTACTCAGTTAGCTCATAGCTCATCTTATCATCCTCAATCGGATGGGAAAACTGAGATAGTAAACAAATGTTTGGAAGGATATCTTGGTTGATTTGTATCAGATAAAAAAACATAATGGGTTAAATGGTCGCCTCTGGCTGAATAGTGGTATAACACTTCCATACTGCAACAAAAATAACCCCATTTATGGCACTTTATGGATATCATCCACCATCCATCACATCATATTTAAGAGAAAATTCTAAGGTTAAAGAATTGGAACATCACATCGAGCATCAACAACAAGTTCTCCAACTCTTAAAGGATAACCTCACATTGGTACAAAATAGAATGAAGCAACAGGCGTATCAACATCATAGTGAAAGAAGTTTTGATGTCGGTGACTGGGTATTCCTACAGCTACAATCATATAAAAAAATGTCCCTCAATAAAGCTAAGAAGGATATTAAATTATCACCAAAGTATTATGGTCTGTACAAGGTGTTGCAAAAGATTGGTATTATGGTATACAATTGGAGCCTCGTACAGCTTCTCGAGTGCACCCAGTTTTCCATGTTTCACATTTAAAGAAGGTTATAGGTGACAAGCTACCAGTTCAAACAATATTTTTAGAACTTGACGAGGAAGGAAAAATCATATTGGAACCAGAAGCAGTCACAGAAACATGAACTTGACAGCTATGAAATCGATCAATTTCGGAGTATCTCATCAAGTGGAAGAAGTTATCCGCTAAACATTCCACAAGGGAGGATGAGAATTTTATACAGAAGCATCCAAAACTACTCAAGCGTTGAGGACAACGCTTTTTAGAAGGAGAGGGGCATGTTAGGCCCCTATAATACTAGTGATTCACCCATTACTATTGTCATTGTATCCCTTATTGTTATTATTATGCCCCTATTGTCCCCATATTGTTATTAGTATGCCCCATAGAAATCCACTATTGTTATTTTTGTGCCCTTATGTTATTACTGTTATGTTGGCTTGGTTATATTGTGGCCCCTTAGACTCCTATATATAGAAGGGAGGTTCAACCATTTGTATCATCCAATAATTATTCATTTGTGTAATGCAAAGGAGGTTGCCCCCTCGAAGAGGCTAAACTCTAAGGCGTTGATCTCTCTTTTCTATCTTTTTGTGAGCTGGTTTCCTAACAGTTGTATTAGCCACAATATTGAGTGGAATAATGGTTACTTGATATTGTCTAAGAATACCATAGGTTCTAAGTGTTGTTTGGTTCGAGGTATTGAAAAAGGCTCAAAGTATATAAGGAGGTGAAGATAACAGTGTGAAGATAAGGAGTGTTTAGGGTTAAGATCTGTGTATTGGTTAAAATGATCTGTCTGTTCCAGTTGATTGGTTGAATTTTGATTAAGTGTCGGTTGATTGGGTTTTCAATGATTCATTGATTTACTAGTGGTTGATTCAGAATTTGATGTTTGGATGATTCAGTTGTGTCAAATGTTTTAGTGATTGTTTGATTAAGTTGTGTTAGAAGTTTGAATGATTGGTTGATTCAAAAATTGATGATTGGGTTTCAATTATATCGGAGATTGATGATTGGGTTTCAATGATTTGTTGATGCAGTTGTATTTGATGGATGTATTGCAGTGGTGATTGATTTTGAGCTTCAATGTTATTGATGGGTCCAATATGAAAATTTGAAGAAACATGGCCTAAATATTGTATTTATGTGTACCATGAGTATCCAGTCTGAAAATTTATTAAACGTGGTCCCTGGAGGATGAATGAAGGTGGTAGCCTTCTGTAGGTCAGTGCCTACATATTGGTAAACATATCAGCGAGTACAATAGCTAGGGGGTCGTAGCTCCCTTCCAATAGAAGATGGAGAGTGAGAGAATGTGTTAGCCTTCTTCGAGTGGGTGTTTGCATACTGGTATGAGTTTATGGCAGTACAAGATTGTAAATAACTTATTCTTTATATTAAAAGGAAGACAAAGACAACAACAACAACAGGTGGTTTTCTCATACATTGTGTTTCCACCTTAAATCTTGGTGTTCATGTGTGTTTCTTATGTGTTATGGTTTATTTATTATAGCACATGGTTAATGTTTATCTAATGGTTAATAAAGTACTAATGAACTAGTTGAATACAAACATATGATGGATTAACTGAATTTTAAGTTCACTAGATATACACTAATTGTCTTAAGAACAGTCGCGTGCACACTTAGGTTCGATTCTGTAAAGTTGCGTATAGAAATATGAATATGAAAAGTAAAAAGTTATTTATTTTTAAATATTGATTCAACCCCTACCCCCTCAGTATTTTTCCCAACAAAAACATGGTCTATTTCTTGGCCCATCCATGTGTAGTGTTTGAAACATGGCTCTAATAATTTTCCTTCTTGTTGTATATATGTCCCATATATTTCTATGGTTTGAACTCTACTGTGATACCACTCTATGACATACCTAGCCCACTTTGTGACTTATTGAGATATGGGGCATCAACTTTCTACTTTTTATTCAATTCAATTTTTTTTTTTGAGATTGCTATAAAATGTTGTTTATTGAAAGCATTTTAGAGGTATGAGACTGATTAAAATCCATGTCCAAATCATTAACATATGAACACTTGAATATTTTCACCCTTAGCACCATGTCATCACTGCTAAACAATTACCATATCGAAAATGACATGTCACGCTATTCCACATGTCACACCATGTGTAGTATTGAATAAGGCTGAGGAAATCTAGCCCCATAATGTATTTTTATATATCAAATTAATTTAATTTATGTGCATTTTCATAAGTAGGACTTGAAATAAAAATTTAATATGTTAATTCAATGTAAATATTTATATTTCACACTATTTAATTAATTAAACCCTATGTGCAAATAAAATTCATGTACGAGCATAGTCCACATGCAATTTTCCAAGTGATAAATTATTCATTGACAATAAGATAATTCCACAAGTTTCCCATAGTATAATAAAAAATATTTCCCTAACCATTGATGGGGTAAAATCTCAAATTTTCACTAACCACCAATGGGTAAACCCCCAAAGTTTTTCCTAACCATTGATGACGTTAATCCTAAATGTTTTGTCCTCGTTGGTGAGGTATTACACCAATATTTTACTGACAATTAATGGAATCATAAAAAATCAGTGAAAATTAATATGTTACTATTTGGAATGCTTTACCTAACGTTTGTTCATCGATGACATAATGAGCCATCAATGATAGTTTTATACTTTACCTTTTGGAATATACCATTAGTAAATCCCACACATACCAATAACTAGTAAAACTCGAGGAGTTTACCTTTAAAAACAATTACCATTCCAATGATAGTGAAGGTTTTTCGCTTCTTGAATCAAATATAAGAGACTTTTCAATAAACATTATATAATATTATCTCTATTGAGGGAAATCAATAAAATTTAAGAAAAACACTCACTACATTAAGTTCTAACTAATCATTGTTTTGGGCAAATTCATTCCCAAAATTTGCTTCTCCTTCATATATAGAAAAGTCATGAATATAAGCTACAAATTTCATATATTATCAAAACTACCAAAGGTTACTACCTATCAAACTTTATGCAAGTATTTTCACATGATTAGGTAAGAGGATTATGTTTTTTAATTTTTCCACTTCAAACATAAATTTATTCCCAAAAAATATTGCAAAATCATATTAATTTACATTCTTGTTGAAATTTATGAAACTCAAACATCAATTTAAATATTTTCATGAATATGTTATAAGAAATATTTATATCATAAACTTTCATCACTAATTTTATCAACAAAATCAAGGACTAGTTGAACGATAATCACATGAATAATGGGAACACTTATTTGATTTTTTTTAACATGGTAACTAATCTAGAAATGAGCCTTTTCCACCCAACCATAGGATTATTTCACATCAAATTTCTATAATTGGAAACCTCCTATCTAGGCCATGATTATACAAGGAGAAATCGATAACTTAGTAGTATTTGAGGTAGGTGAAGGAAACTCTTTTCCACACATATCATAGAGTCAAGGGTTTAATTTCCTAGCTGAGTTTGGGATTTAGTAATCTCTAGATGACTCTCATCTAGATTAGAAAATAAAATATGGAAACACCTAGATTGATATCTAGTCACTTTATCATTTCCCCACCACTTTCTTATATTTTTCAACAACCGCACATCAAATGACAACCCACTCTACCCAACTAGAGACTAGAGTTATTTTTTCAAATGTTTGATAAGAAATATTTGTTTCTAGGGATCCCAAGACACACCAACATCATTCAAATCTATAATTGGAAATATTTTGTGCATATTAGGGCATCCAAAATGTAGTTTAATCATATTGAATGTTTCAATTGTTATTCCACTTGGGATTGGAAAAATTCTACACACAAATTTCATTACTTAGGCCCCTATGTATATCTTCTCTTCATGGATGTTTCTCACTTTGCATGAATGAATGAATTTCTCTCTCTATGAGTGCCTCCAATAACCTTTTCCTTCATGGTTCTCCACCCTCTTCCATTTTTCCATAATAAATGAGGTATACTACTATTCAATCCCATGTTTACCTCAACCTCCCAAGAAATCGGCAAGTCAAATTCAAAATCCAAGGAATGTACTCAACCATTCATTCCATTAAATTTTGAAGGAGTAATGTAGTTTCCACCGCAACTTCCATAGGTATGAGGGTGATTGTTTCAACTATCTAGTGCATCAAAATTAATTGGTTCTTAGGAAAGAGGAAAAAGGCTCAGCTTCAAATTTGAATTTCATGGAAGGATTTGGAAAGACATTCCCTACCAATTTCCTCATAGTTTTCCCATTTTTTGTATCATAACATGTACGAATACTCACTTGTTCCTAGTTAGTTGTGTCATCATATTTATTAATAAAGAAATGCATTTTTTTTTGAATTCATCCAATTTATTTTTTCTCATGATAGCGACATTCCATACTGAGATGGGAAATACAATGCCATCAATGTAATTAATTACAATAAATTTACAAATTAACTTGGGGGTAAAGATAGGGGCGTTATAGTTTTCCCAGAGGGGAGTTTAGAAAACATATTGAAAACCATACCCATAATGGATCACATCCTTATAGGTGTGGATTGTTCCCCCTGATAAATTGAAATCTACATCACCCTATTCAAAGAGTTTTGTGATGTGTTCACTTGGTCTTATGAAGAAATGATGGAGATTGACCCATGGATTGTCAAACATAATTAAGACATGTCATAAATCCAAACTAGTTTAGTAGAGGATTAGGCTAGTGAACACGTGGAAGGTGGTTGTTGTCAAAGTAAAGGTTGAATTTTTTTGAAGGTCAGGTTTAACTATCTAGTTCCCATGATAGAATGGGAACCGAACAACATTCTTATCACTAGAAATAGGGTATAATTAGTATTTTTGTTGATTATATGGATTTTATTAAATATTATCCAAAGGATAATTATCTAAATCTAGTCATCAATAAAATCATTTATGAGTTGCAATTAGTGAAATATTATTCTTCATAGATGGTTTTACCATATATAATAAAATGCAAGTCAAAGTATAACATCAACATAATTCTATATTATTTCATTAATAATTTACAATATTAGAATTTTGGTTATGTAACTTTTTATCCCTCACCATAAATAAGCTTTGAAATCTATGAATATCTACACCAATCAAGATTTATACAAGTATATTTATTCTAATTAAACCTCATTTCTTACTGAGCCATTTGTATGTATGAACTAAAAATCTCGACCCTTGGATAGTTGATTTCTTCCGCATTAGTTATCATGGATTATTAAGGATAATGATCATGGGGCACATGATTCTCCTTTGGAACTTGAAAAGGTTATCTATTAGAGAATCCATGCATCTAATACTTCTCCTTATATGTTCTTTTAAATTAGATAACATAAAATGCATAGCCCTATCCCTCTTTATAAGTTGGAACCTTGTGAATCATGTTTTTGTAGCCATATTATTGCTTTAGTTAGGTTTCTATGGTAATTTGATTGTGTTCCCTAATCCTCTATCAATGAAGTTTTGTCTCGATAATTAAATTAATGGATGTGTACATGTTATAGAATCGAAAAGAACATGGTCACCATTTGTCCTTTCTTCTTGCTATAGTTATGACGTGTTGATGGAAGAACCAAAGTATAGAAAACAATTAAACAATTTTTTCTATAACAAAAGTTTCCAATGCTATGTAAATTAATTTATCAACAAGAATGTCATTACTCAAAATCATTAAAACAAAGGGAAACTTAAGAATACTCACATAACAATCACATAAAATGTAATCAAAATTATTCATTGCAAGATAGTAATTAACAATTATCATTAGCTAAAACTTTTGATTAGTTTAGTAGATATGGAGCTAAATAATGTGTAAAAAATCAATTTTTGGGAAGGTAATTAACTATACAATATGAATAATATAGGCTAAATCAAGAACCTATCAATAGTCTGTCAATACACTTGATTGGCTATCAATCTTGAGATTGTCGCATTTATGTGTGGAGTTGAATCCATATTTCGTAGAATAAGAACATGTAAACCAATTAGGTTGTATAATGAAATACCTTATCAATTTGCAAGTTGATAAGAAACTAATCTATGTTAATGGCTCTTATCCCTATGTATCTAAATGTGGTGGTTGATTTTCTATGGAATGGGTCAACAAAGGCTATCATGCTCTCATCTAGTATGGTGTTGTTTTCCATTCCCAAGATCATGGTAAAGATAAAGATATTTTTGTGGACCAACCCAATATTTATATTTGGTAATGTACATCAAAAAGATTTAGGGAAAAAAGAATATAATGTTTGGTGCATAATTCAACAAACATGGGAATAAGTAGGTCTCAAGAAATATACTTTTAACTAATATAGAGGTATGATAAGGATCTCATTTATATTTGTACTTAAAATTACCATAAGAGGTATTAATTAATTGATGGGGTGTGTAAGAAACAAGGAGAAAGGTGGAAACATTGTAGAATTCATCTATAAATGGGTGAATATTTAACAATATTTCTCACTTAAATCAAAGAAATGAATTATGGAGTAGGATTTAAAGATCCTTCTGAAGAAATTGATCTAGGTGGATGTTGGTGGCCACCCATCTATCCCACTTGGAGCCCCACAACTATCTCTTTAATTTTTTTCAGTTTCCTTAATTATAGAACAATTTAGTATTTTTGGTAGTTTTTCGGGTCCTGAACTTCCAAAGTTGTTTTGAGGCCCTAAATGATGTTTTTTGCGAAAAATGAGAGAAACATGTGTCCATGAATTGATGTTGCTCACTCAAAAGTTGTATTCCTCGGATTGATATTTTTAACGAGGTATTGTGCGCATCAAACGAAGATCATATGCCAAAGTTATGACCCTGGGAAATTGATGTACCAATTTACCCATAACGAGGCCCATAGTTTGGCGCTTCATCTCCTAGGGTTAGGTTTTTGGATGTTTAGGGGTTTCCATTGTTTCTCAACAATAAATAGGCCTTCGAGCCTTATTGTAAGATAGTTCAAAGGCATTTATCCACCATGTCTCTTCTCAGAGATAAGCTACCATCGCCCTAGCTAGTTTATTTCCATTTTGTTTGTAAGCATATTTCAATATTTTACATTAATGAAATGAAGTATTATTTCTGCTGCATCTTTGTATTTATGGTTATCTCTATAATGTGTTGCATTCCTGTTTAATTCCAGATTAGTGGTATCAAAGGGATCTGCTCTTTCTCTGTTTTTCTTTGCATGTCCCCAACAAGGTCGGGATATAAGGAGTTAGGGCTTGAACTGGTTGAAACTTTGTAAGATCAAACTCGCAAATCCCAATGGCCTCCCATGGCGAATGAAAAGAAAGATGAGGGGGTGGGAGATCCTATCAAAATCTTTCTTGAAGAAGCCCTCGAGTGACAAAGGAACGTGATGATGGAAAACTTTTCCCAGATCCTTCAATGGCTACCCAAGGGCAATGCATTTGCTTCCAACAACTACTCTGGAAATGCCGCACCCTTTTAGGTACAAGTTAACATTGAAATCCCAATATTTGAGGGTTAAATAGATGTAGATGTCATAGATAAATGGTTAAATATGCTAGAAGGGTATTTTTCTGTTCGTGATTTTTCCAACTGGGAAAAGATTAATTTCACTCTTCTCAAAGTAGCCCCCCATGTCAAGGACTGGTGGGAAACCTACTACGAGCAGAAGGATGAAAATATGAACTCACTAATTTTAGTCGCACCCACTTGGAATTCATTCCAGGATGTCATTAAGGAGAAATACTACCCTGTCAAAAGACATGAGGATAAATACATAAAATGGACCACACTGTAGTGGGGAAGGGACCAAGATGTGCTGGAGTTCACAAATATTTTTCATACCCTTCACACAAAGTTGGGTATCAAGGATTCTGAGCTACATTTGGTACTCAAATACCATGGCTACCTACACAGATACATCCAGGATGAGATGGAGTTCCTAGACATCTCCTCGCTCGGCATAGCATATTGATATGTTGTCAAGATTAAGTGGAATTTTTAATAGAAGAAGCAAGACTTTGGATTTATGAATCTAAAGCAAGGGAAAGGCTTCCCTAAACTGCAGAACTAATGACAAAGCCAGGACAGTGTGACCCAAGATAACCCATCAAACCCACAATAAAATAACAACACCACGAAATAAAATAAGGACACAGGAAAGTGG